>JABUQX010031511.1:2500-12500 GCA_015478945.1 Trachelipus rathkii | reverse complement strand
TATATATATATATATATATATATATATATATATATATATATATATATATATATATATATATATATATATGGGGGAGTTGGGTTGTCTGCCCACTCCCACCTTATCTCATAGGGAATGCTGATGCATGCCTCGAAGACGCGATCGCCGTAAACGGCCTTCTAATTTTCGGCGAAATTGTTGTATGAATCGTCAGGGTACATGGAATGAGGAATAAATGTTGAGGAGAAGAGGAGAGAGGTGATGGATGTATTTAGAAAGGGCAAATTTGATTTGCTCGCTGTGACTGAAACAAAGATGAAAGGAAACGGTGAAAATGAGTGGTGTGGTGTGAAATGTGTGTGTTGGTGTGGAAAGGAATGAGAGGGGGAGAGAAGAGTTGCAATTTTGATGAGTGACCTGTGGTACAGAGCTATGGTAGACTTTGTGTGTGTGAGTCCTAGAATTCTAATGGTTAAATTTAAGCTTGAAAAGGTCAAGGTATATGTGGTTGTGACGTATGGTCCATCTGAGGGAAACGTTGAAGAGTACGATTTTTGGGGATAATCTGAATGATGTTTTGGATGGGGTGAGTAGGAGCTTCAGATTGATAGTGTTGGGGGGCCTGAATGATTGGATAGGTGATCAAAAAAGAGATGGCATAACAGGTGGTTTTGGGGTGTCTGGAGAAAATGAGAATGGTAGGAAGGTGATTGAATTCTGTGAGGAGAGAGGTATGTGTGTAAGTAATACTTTCTTTAAACACAAGAGTATCCATAAGTATACTAGAGTTGGTGTAGGTAGAGATGGTATCGAAGTGAAAAGTATGATTGATTTTGTGTTGGTGAAGAAGGAGATGTTGAAGTATGTGTTGAACGTTAAATCAGCGAGAGGTTTAGGAATGGGATTATCGGATCATTAGGTTGTTCTATGTAAAATTAAGTTAGTTGGGGTTTGGATGGAGAGGAAGGTGATACGGAAGGAAGTGGGTAAAATTAAGAGTGAGAAGTTAAGTGAACAAGGTAATAGGGATAAGTATATAAGAGCGCTCGCAAGTAAATCAGTTTAATGTGAACAAGTTGAAACTGAACAAATCTGGGAGCAAATAAAGGAAGTAATTGTTAGCAGTGCAAAAGAAGTATGTGGATGTGCTAAAGCAGGAAGTAAGAATGTTAACAGTGAGTGGTGGAATGAAAAGGTGATGCAAGCAGTTAAAAGTAATAAAGAAGCGTGGTTGAATGTACTAAAAGCAAATTATGAAGTTTCAAAAGAAAGATGCTTGGAATTATATAAGGAGGAAAAAAGAAATACTAAAAGGTGCATACGTAGGAGAAAGAAGAGGTAAATGAACAGTTTGGAAGGAGGATGAATGGGGACTTACAAGGGAATAGGAAGCTCTTCTGGAAGGAATCGCGAAAGGTTAAGAATGAGAAAAAAGGGAACCTGCTCAGAATAATGAATAGGATGGTGTTTTGGTAACTGAGAAAATGGAGTGAGGGGAGGTGAAAGAAATATTTCTGAAAATCTGTATAATAAATGGCAGTGAATGAAGAGGTGATAGAATGTGTGGGTTTGATGGAAAAGAAGGAAAAGGTATTTGGGGATGAGTTTATTAGCAAGGAGGAGGTAATGGTAGAGGAGAAAGTTGAAGAATGGTAAATCTATAGGTATAGATTACTGGCCAAATGATCAAGAACAGAGGCGAGATGGTGATTAATTGGATCTGGAAGTTGTGTAATAAAGCGTTTATGGAGGGTGTATAGTTCTGAGGGATTGAGGAGAGCAGTAATAGTACCCTTATATAAGGGTGAGGGATATAAGGAACTTTAACCTATAGGGGAATTAGTCGGCTGAGGTTGTAGGAAGATATATGCTGGTATTTTGGCCGAAAGAGTGCGTCGAGTGACTAAAGGAATTTGATTGGTGAAGAACAAGGTAAATTTTTAGGGAGTGGTAGAGGATGTGTGGATCAAATCTTTGCATTGAAGTAAATGATTGAGAAAATGAGGGAGAAGAAGAATGAATTGTATTTAGGTTTTGATTTGAAACAGGCGTATGATATGAAGGGTTAATAGGAAGCTCTATGGTAGGTGTTAATGATTTATGGTGTTGGTGGTAGACCTCTGAATGGAATCAGTGCATGTATGACGACAGAGGCGTGTGTAAAAACAAATGGTGTCAAAATTACTGTCAGGTATTAATAGTGGGAGGGAGGCAGGGTCGTTGTCTCCTTGCTATTCAATTTGTATATGGATGGGGTTGAAAGAATTAGAGATGAGGTGGCAGGGACAGTGTTAGAATGATGGAGAATGAGATGAGGAGGGACTCTAATTATTATATGCAGATGATTTGTTTGTGTGGCGAATCTGAAGAGAGCTTGAGAGGATTGGTAGAGAGAGATTTGGCAGGGGTGTGTAAAAGGAGGGGTTTGAAAGTAAACATAGATAAGAGTAAGGTTATGGTTGAGAGTGAGGACAGTCCTCAGTGTGTTATGTTAGATGGTGAGCAGCCGGAACAAGTGTCTGAGTTTAAATATTTAGGGTATATGTTGGATGAGAAGGGAACAGACGATACAGAGTGTAGTAGGAAAATTGTGAATGGCAGGAAGGTGGCTGGTGCAATTAAATCGTTATTGAATGTAAAGGGACTAAGTCTTGAGTGCGCAAGAGTCTTACATGAGGGTATGTTGTTACCTGTGTTATTGTATAGTAGTGAGACTATGGTTTGAATAAGAAGTATAGATCTAAAGTTCAATGTGTTCAGATCGACAATCTTAGGGCGTGCTAGGTGTGAGAAGAATTGATAAAAATGAGTAATGAACGTATTAGAGAGTTGTGTGGTGTGAAAAAGGCGTAAATGAGAGAATAAAAAGTATGTTGAAATGGTTTGGTCATGTGGAAAGGATGAATGATAGTCGGTTGGTTAAGTGGGAAGTGTGTTGGGAACCGACCGGTTGGGAAACCGAAGAAAAAGTGGATTGAGTCAGTAAACGAGTGTTTGAAGGAGAGAAATGTGAGTCTGGCAGAGGCGAGAAAAAAAGGTGCATACAGGGAGAGAATGGCGGGCTTTGTGACGGGCTATGATTGTGGCCCACCTCGGCCAAGGGATGAACCCTTACATTGACGATTTACCACTGTGGGGTTCCGTCGCGGTCCCGTGAAGCTCTAGGGTGGATTTTCTGATTGCGACGAGTTCTAACTTATTAATGGTACAGAGGGGGCGGTAAGGCAGCCTTTCTGACTTTGTCATATTCTTCACTGCTTTTCTTTTAGGATGCATGTACGCACCTTACCCCGAGTCTTGGGGAGAAAAAGGTAGATAAAGAAGAATATATATATATATATATATATATATATATATATATATATATATATATATTATATTATATATAATGGACAGAGATATAAATATATATATATATATATATATATATATATATATATATATATATATATATATATATATATATATATATATATATATGTATATATATATATATATATATATATATATATATATATATATATATATATATATATATATATATATATATATATATATATATATATATATATATATATATATATATATATATATATATATATATATATATATATATATATTAGATGGGAGGAGGTGCTGGATTAGATGGGAGGAGGTGCTGCGACGGAGGGGATTGAAGATGAATATGAGAAAGACTGAAGTGATGAAGATAGCTAGGGAAGGAGAGAACTTAAACATAGAGATCGGTGAGGAAAGAATAAAAGATGCGAGGAACTTTAAGTATTTGGGAGTCACGGTAAACAGCAGTGTACACAGTAAGGTGAAATAGAGGAAAGAATAATGAACTACTCTAGAGGAGTTGGTCAGTTGTATCCCTTGCTGAGAAACAGACATGTGACGAGACAGGTTAAAACGCTTATTTATACCACGATTCTGAGACCGGTACTTTTGTTTGGGTCGGAGTCGTGGACACTTACAACCAGAACAAGGAGTAAGATCGTGGCGGCGGAGATGAGGGTGTTGAGGTTGATAGTGGGGTGACCAGAAGAGAGAGAAGAAGGAATACTGAGATAAGAGAGGAGTTGGGGTCGAGGCGGTGGAGGATCTGATCGAGAGACAACAACTGAGATGGTATGGACACATCAGAAGGATGGATGAAGAGAGATACCCGGCTAGATTTTATGCATGGCAGCCTGCAGGTAGAAGACCGGCGGGACGACCAAGGAAAAGATGGAAGGATGGAGTGGCGGCGGCTGTGGCGAAGAGGGGGTGGACGCTGGATCAGGTGGAGGAACATCGACTGTATGAAGAGAGGGTCCTGTGGAGAAGCATTGCAAACGACAGGGGATGACCCTACACGGAGGCGCTTGGTGAGAAAGAAATATATATATATATGATATATAGAGCAGCAGAGCAGAGAAAAAGGATATATATATATATATATATATATATATATATATATATATATATATATATATATATATATATATATATATATATATATATATGAGTTGTGAAATTGAACGCAGAATTAAAGGAATATTAAAATAAAATTATCCCCAGTTCAACTTTAGATTAGCTTTTTCAAATGAAAATAAAATTAGAAAATTCTTCAAAGTTAAAGATAAACTTCCTTTACCTTTATGTTCATCATGATATACAAATACAAGTGCGGTGACTGTGATGCCACCTACATAGGAAAGACTACTTGTAGTCTTTCTATTCGCATTGCTGAACATAAAGGTATCTCCTATAGAACTTTGGAACATTTGCACCATCCCCCATATTCTGCGATCAATTCTCATTCTCTTCAGAAAAATCATCCTATACAGGATTCAAATTTCAATATTTTGGATTTTGAAAGAGAGCCTGATCTCCATTCTTTAGAATCCTTATATATTTGGCACCACGCTCCAAAGATGAATGAAAATTTACAAACTGAAAATATTTTAATACTGAAGTAGAGTTTTGTCACTTAGTGATACTTTTTCTATATATTGGCAATTATTAATTTTCTTCTATTTATTTATTTATATATAACTTTTATGTAGTTTATTTAAGTATTATTTATTCAAAATTTTGTTATATTGTTTAGTATAGTCCAAGCCTTGATAATGGGTAGACGTTGGATTCACCCGAAACTAGTCGGATTAATAAAATGTTTAGATTTGTCTTGGTCATTTTAGCCATTATATATATATATATATATATATATATATATATATATATATATATATATATATATATATATATATATATATATATATATTATATATATATATATATATATATATATATATTTTTTTTATTATATTATATATATATATATATATATATATATATATATATATATATATATATATATATATATATATATATATATATATATATATATATATATATTTTTTTTTATTATATATATATATATATATATATATATATATATATATATATATATATATATATATATATATATATATATATATATATATATATATATATATATATATATATATATATATATGAGAGTAGGATTTCCTACTCTCATAGTAGCTCTGTACACCGCTATATACACCTGTAACACTGCTCAAAAAGGGCTCTGTATCAAATTTTTGACCATTAATTTGTTGTATAAAATTGTACCATTAACGGTCTTGTGTGGCACCTCAACACCAATGGGCTGCAGCGAGGCATGTCTCCAAAAGGGGTGCCTGGAGTTCAAGGGAAGGAGAAGGGAGTTAAAATCCTCACGTTATAAGAGGAGGTTGTGTTAAAGATCGGCACTGTCGGAACCGGAAAATTAGTTTTTTGTTGTATAAAATTATTGTCTTAACCTTTTAGAAATCTTATTATACACTGTGGACCGCTTGTTAATTAATTTGAACCCTAAGTTACGGAAGAAGGGGTTATAATTACCATATATGATAATAGACTCATTATTAATAATTAACGAAACCAGACTTTAATTGGTTTGAAGATAAGTCATTTAATTGCCTCACTTAATTTTATAACATTGATGTCATTTTACTCTTTTTTATCCACTGTACCTAACTCTTCATAGTTTAGTACAAGAAATAGTGACCCCCAGAGTGAACACGAACAAACAAACATCTAATATACAAACGTGAAGTGAAAACAAACACAAGATCATAATAAACAAAAATTTTAAACAGTGAAGTGAAAAAAAGTGCCGGTCAAAACACAAACACACCCAAAAAAAAAAAAGTAAAATAAAACAGTTCAAATTCCCCGAAAAAAAGCAGTGAAATAAGAAATCCTGTCGCAATAGGCACAAGACTTTCCCCTAAACAAAGCAAAAAAAAAAAAAAAAACACCAAAAAAAACACAAGTCAAAAAAGGAAGTCACCCAATGTTCAAACTAAGAGGACCAACTTGGCTATTGTGAATCAGTCTCGATCATTAAGACCCCATCACACTCTGCAGTCTCCCGACCGAAAGGGTAAATGAGAAGACTCGTCGCAATGAAACGGAAGTCTGAAAGTGAGACCCAAAAAGAGCGAAGCAGCAAACTGGTGAGGAGTCACTCTTTCCCTGTTCCTCTAGCAGAAAAAGAAGAAGTAGCCCCATCATCCCCCTCTTCAACGAGTTTGATGCCCTTGAATGGATTCGACAAACAACCATGATCTTTAACCTTAATGAAATTAACGATCCGAGAGAGAGAGAGAGTCAGGCTATTGGCGTCAAAATTACCAAGCAAAATTACAAATTCGTTGAAACTTCCCCTAAAAGACGATTGTTACGCCAAATTGGTGAAGGTAATAGAGAAACTCTACGCACCATCACTGAGAACACAAATAGAAGAAGTTTTTCAGTCTGGAATGAGAGAGGGAGAGCTTCCCTCCGACTATGTAATTAGAATAAAGGAAATGCTCGGACTATCTAGCTTTGACTCAATAACGGATAACGATGCTAAGTTTATTAGAGAACTCTTTCTATTACGATTGCCTCAACAGCTACAGATCTCCCTCATGACGACGGAAAAGAACCATGATTTCGATGAATTAATAGAAATCGCCGACGACATTTTTTCTCCAAAGCGGTGCTTACCAACCCCCCAGAGGGGGGAGAACCGAGTGGCAGCCTTTGAATGCAGTCCGACCAGCAGAAGAGAGAGTCACCAAGCCGCCGAACAGAGAGTCCTCCGCTCAAGAGAGAGAAATAAGTCGGTTAATAATATCTCACGAAAAGTCGGCTGAAGAAATGAGATCACTCGCCAAGAGCGTAATAGAACTCGCGAAGACGCTGTGTCAGAATTCAAAAAATTCCCCCACCCCCAACAATGATCAAGATTCAAGAGGAAGGAACTTCAACCGATCAACATATGACAACGTTGCAGCTGGGCCAAGCACCGAGGGGCTTTGTAGGTTCCATAGACGATTCTTGCATAAATCATTTAGATGTGAAGGTCGATATTGTGCAATGTACACCTTAATCTCACAACCCCCGGCGACTCCCCCACCCCCACAACAGAATTATTTCAAAAAATGGAGGGGCTGGCCCGTGAGGCGACTCCCGGGCCAAATGGGGGTAAATATTTGGGGGAATGATGCTTTCGTGAGTAGAAACTTTTGTAATTGTTCGCCCTGCAATTTTTATATGAATAGATCAAATTTTGGGAGGGGAAATATTAATTTTAATTATAGAGGTAATCTTAGTAGAAATGGTTTTTACAATAGTCATTATAATAATAATCATAATAACTATAATAGTAGAAGACATTATTATAATGATAATCATAATAACGGTAGAAATTATAGTTATAATTGTAATGATGGAAATTATAGTAACTATGATAGGGACAATTTTTATAATAATAATCACCATGGTAATATTAATTAGAACAAGAATAATATATCAATGGGTTGGTTGTGGTTTGAAGTTACTATAATAATGGGATATATGTTAATCTTTAATGGGCCATAATAAGATTTTAGTAATAATGGTAATTATGATGATCGTGGGTATAATGGAAATGTTAATTATATTAATAGATATAAATGGAATAGAAATATTACTTGCAAAAATGATCAGAGACAAGGGGGGATTCCTAGGGGGTCAACCTCTCCCCCACAGGAGTCACTTATCACAGAGTCGGTAGGGGTAGAGTCCTCTTCAACGTTTAATTGTAACTCAATGCATGATGAGATTAATAACGATAATAACAATAATAATAATAATGATTGTAGAACTAGGAATGATAGCCATAGTGATGGCAATAACGGTTTTGTAAACTCTTATAATTATATTGAAAATAATAACACTGTGACTCTTGAAGCAGAGAGCATGCAATCTTATGAGTCGCCGTCTCGCCCAACGGAGTCGACCTGCTCCCCCACTCCAGTCACTGGGGAGGAGGCAGGAGTAGAGGCGATTCGGACTTGTGACTCCATACTTATTAATAAAAATAATGATAAAAATGAACTTGTAAATAATGAAGGGGGCGAAACCCCCTTTCTGAAAATGAATTGTATTAGCTTTAGGGATGAAAGAGGTTTTTCTCCTTCCGATAAGTCTGTGGGTTCATTAAGATTAAGAAATATTGCATGTAATTTATCTGGTAATACTGGGATGGAAGTATCTGGCAACTCAATCGAAGTTGTTGCGACTGTTAAAGGGATGATTTCAGACAAATTATATTATGTGTCGGATAAAACTAACAATGAATCTTATTTACTAGACTCCGGAAGTTGCCTCGACCTGTTAATAGCATCTGAATTGGATAGGAAGGGGGCCGTTATTGGCACTGCCAGGGCCGCAAATGGAGGCTGTATAAATATTTATAATAAAAGGGTAGTTAAAATTGACTTGGGACTGGACAGACTTTACGATGTGCATGCCTACACCGCTGACATTAAATTTAACGTCCTTGGCATGCCTTTTCTCAAAAAACACGGGTTCACTATTGACTTTAAATGCCATTATTTATTAGATCCGAGGACGAAACGTAGTATTTCTCTCAGTAATGAAGCTTTTGACTTTTCTACTCTAACCGCTGTTTCTTTAAATATACCGCTTTGCGAATATGAATTAATTAACGATTTAATTAGGAAATACCAAGTCTTATTCTTAAATCCTTATGAAGCCCCTAATTTAAATTTAAAGAATGAACAGCTCACTAGATGGCGCTTTATATGTGCAAGGTACAGGAAGAAGAGAGGCGTGGCTTATTTTGACAGCTGTGAGAACGACTTTGTTGCTCATTCACAACTCGATAGTAACGAAACTATAGGGGAGGGGGAGGGGGGGAAGATTGTACTATTGGGAGGGGGGGTGAAGATTGTACTGTTGATGAGGGGGGAGGGGAGAGAGAAGAATGTCCTTTAAAAGAAGAAATTTTATGCGAGTTGGCGGAAAATTATCCATACCATGTTGAAGTCAGCGGCCCAATACAGTTAAGGAGTAGAAGCATAGCCCCACATCTTTTTGGGGGAGCCAAGGAGGAAATTAATAAGTTGCTAGAGTCAGGGGTCATTTCGCGGGGGAAAAGCGATTGGGGTTTTCCGGCTAGTTTCTTGCCAAAGTCGGATGGCAGAATTCGTTTGGTCGTGGATCTGCGTTTGTTAAACCAAAGATCCACCTCTGACAATTTTACTCTGCCTAAGATTAAGGACATCATCTTGCAATTGCAACATTGCAAGTTGCTAACGCGGCACGATCGGCAAGCTTACTATAACGTGCCAGTCAGCGAGGAAACAAAGAAATATTTCACTATTACTTGTCCCTTCGGTAACTATAGCTTCAATTATTTAATACAGGGACACAAATGCTCGTCTAGTGCCTTTCAGCGCCTCATGTCAATTTTGCTTGGAGATTTAAAGAATGTTTTTGTTTACTTAGATGACATATTAATCGCCAGTTCGACTCTTGAAGAGCATGTTGCAATGTTGGAGAAGGTTTTAGAAAGATTGAAATATATGAAAATTTATATGAACCCAAAGAAATGCTTGCTAGCCGTCGGAGAAATAGACTTCCTAGGTTTCAACATTAGCGAGAAGGGAGT
>JABUQX010031510.1:75000-110698 GCA_015478945.1 Trachelipus rathkii | reverse complement strand
CCTCTACATACTACTCTCGTAATCGCTTTATTTCTCTAAATTATTCTATAACCTTCGTCAATGAGCTTAACAATAAGAAAGCTTAAATAAATAAAAAATTGTTGTTTTCGCAAATCCTATTCATCTGCAAAGCCCTACAATGTTCAAACAAAAGCTCGGTTCTTTTCTTTTCTTTTTTAATAATACTTAAAATAATTCCCGATATAAATATACCTCTATAATATTTTATACTTAGGACATAATGATCCCAGACAATTTCCCATATACTATGATCCTAAATTTTACCGTTCTCTGCCTGCTATTACATTCTCCTTAAGGAACTACTCAATACACTATACTATATATACCGCACACTTATGTTCCTTTATTCAACCCTCTAGTATCCTATTATCTAATACAGATTAATATTCACTATTACGGCTATATCGCATACTTACTTTCCGCTACTAACTATCTACTATCAACATAACTTATAATAATATATATATATATATTTCTTCCCTCTATATACATACCTCGACTTGCGTCATATTCCTATACTACTTTTAAAATCCTAAATAGCATAGCGAGCGATTACGATACTCATTCAAAATCAATTCTTTATTAAAGGTATACCTGTTGATGGTAAATACAGAAACAAATCGGCTATATACTTTTATCATCTATCGGCATCACTATATATATATAATAACCTATATACTTACCATACGCTTTATTAACATATACTACTTTACCATAACACCAATTTACGAATTACTGTACCTTAGGTCCTCGTTTCTTGTATACAATTATATATTTACATACCCAAGTAATTATTATTCAATTCATATAACCTGCATAATTTACCATTCTCTGTATACTTTTGTTACTAAAGAATATATATATATATATATACATTATTATCTCTTTTTATGCTTATAATACTTCATAAATACCTACTCACCAATACCTATTCCTTCTTGCATATATCACAATCTTATACTACACACTAAGTTCACTATCTAACCTCTTCATTATCATTAGATATATTATATATATATACATTAGATTATTCGTAAAAGTGGCTAGACATCAGCTAAATACACATAAATCTAGAGTCCGTCACTCACATTCAAACATCCCACATAAAAATTAAGAATATTAAATATACAATTTTCTTAAGTTATATCCACCACCAATCACTCCTTATAATTGTCAATTTAATTCATATGAATAGTAATCTTGAGTAACCCAGATGTTAATGGCAAGCCTCCAATGTGAGTCTCCCTACCTAATATCTTTCCAGATCCAACCTATCTCCAGCGCATATTACCTCTAATAACTTAAGGAATGAGGACTTTTACAATCTAACATTACCGCACTTGCTCATTCTGGCAGTCCTCATAGGTACCTATTGCTTACACGTCAAATCCATTATAAAACTGTTAATTAAATAAGTACTCAATAATTTCATACAATTATTCGTTCATGGGTCTTTCTATCTGTATACGAGACATTGTCCTCGTTAGTTCTAACGCCTTTCTTTTTCCCGTCCATTTATATTACAATTAAATCAATTAAGAAATAATAATTTAGATTAAGCTGCATGAACCACGCCCATTTTAGAATGCCTTCTGCATGTTTTGACAAACCTCTCATTCAATCATTATATGTGCATACTTTAATATATCTATAAGAAGCCACTCGCATGGTCCTCCGATTTAGAGAATTCTAGACTATCCAGTCAACGCAATAACGACACTCCTTTATATTTTATATTATAAGTCACGCTCTTTTACGCCCCACTGATTAACAAGACAAGTACATAATATATAACAATTAACTTATATGCGAATAGAAAGACGTACTCGACCTGTTCCGCGCGCCCCTATCTAGACTGTCCCAGTCAAAACCCAATAATACCTATATTTCACTGTACCATGCTCGCTTATGAACAAGCGCCACTAAGAATGTCCCAGTCAACTCATAATAAATAAGAAATAATACTTAAGAAAGCAGCATGGTCCTTTTTAGATGTCCCAGTCAACCAATAAAAAGTTAACCTAATTAAGAAGACGCTTGGAAAAATATATGCTGAGGCAATAAAATAAATAAGGAATAATAACTTAAGAAGCCGCATCCGGCCTCCACACATCTAAATCTGTTTCCTCAATCAACCCTCTCTAATGCCATAATACCTCATTAATAATTTGAGAGATAATAATAATTAAGAAGTCCACATCTGAAACCTCTTATTGATGTTCTATGTAATGTCGCATTGTTACCGCTCTGTTCACAATTATCACAATAAGAGCTTATATTAAAACTCTTTGAGAGCGAAGCTTACTACATGGTTCTCCATTTACTTAGACTTTTTCCCAGTCAACCAATAAAAATTTCATAATAATGCACTGATATATCCTCATTATTGTTACCCCTTAGAATGTCCTGTCAACCCATATAAATAAGATTTTAGAAACTTACAAGAATAATTTTTTATAATAATTAAGTAATTAATGAATAGTATTTATAATTAAGAAGCTCACATTGGGCCTACCTAGACGTCCCAGTCAAACCAACAAAAAGTAATACCTATATTCTAAGAGATCCTACAACAGAAGCAGCATAAGCCTATTCTAGACTGTCCCAGTCAACCCACCATATTACATAATTAAAGTTAATACCAATTTATTCTTCGAATTATTTAACTTATTACTGCCGGTGTACCTGGCCGTATAGTCTATAGCACTAGGTCCCTGATGTCGACGTCTCCTGACATTATTATTTATGTATTTATCCTCAATATTATTAATGATTGACAATGAGAAACCATTCCTTATTAAGATGTGGTGTCTCAAAATGCGAAACTCTTTTAATATATAAATAATCTACTTCCAATTCTAAATTACTAATTATTGTTGTTTGACTGGGACAGTGTAGGTAGGCCAATGTGGCTTCTTATAATTATTATAATTATAAATAATTTATTCATTTTATATTTATCTATATCAAATCTATTACTTCAGTTACTAAAATATAGATTTTAAATTCACTAATTATAAATTGTTTATGGGGTTGATGGGACATGTCTAGATAGGCCATACGGCATCATTACCAGCAATTATTTCATTATTTATCTATTTAACTTACTGCCAGTGTCTGACTTGGCGACATTTCTAGAGTTGGCCAATTCTGCGGCTCCTCTCATTCAACCTTAAATTCCACAATTAATTTTCTAATTTCATGGTTGATTGGGAAACAGTCTAAAAAAGTGACCCATGCGGCTTTCTTTGTATTACTTTCTTATGTTCAATTTATGGTGCCGTTGTAACTGGGAACCCAGGGGTCAAACGTCCCAAAAATTATATACCTGTAAAATAATAATCATAAGAGCTGCTTAACTACTCTAGAATAATCCAGAATCAACCTATAATAAACTACAGAATCTAATAGCATAAGTCACGTAATGGTCCTTTTTTAGACTGTTCCAGTCAATCTTAAATAGTAGAGATATTAAATCACATTCTAAGTCAAATGCTCGAACTCTATTTGGCCCTCTAAAAGCAGATACACCCAGTCAAACGCTCCATATATTACTAAATATCAATAAGAATAATAACTTAAGAAGCAGCATAAGCCTATCTAGAATTCCCAGTCAACCATAATAATATGAAATATAATTAAATAAACTAAAAATAATAATAAGAAAACGCATTAATTGACGCTTCTACCGAATGACTCAGTCACTCACATAATCACACTAACCGATATATACCTCTTAAGAAAGTCCCGCAATGGTCCTTTTTAGACTAGTCCAGTGCAACACAGAATAAAAATCCTAAAATAATTTACAAGAAGCCGAACCTTGGCCCCTCACTAGGATGTTCTCCAGTCACCCTCTCATAATAAATATCATTAATAAATAAGAATCAATACTTTCAAGAAGCCCGCATGGCGCCTTATCTAGATCCGTCCCAGTTCAATTCCACTATAATACATGAATTCAATAATTAACCACACAATATTAAGAAAGCCGCATTGACCCCTCTATGAGTATGTTCCCAGTTCACTCCACTCAACCTCTGTATACATATAAGAATAATTGCACTTTTTTGAAGAATTCTGCACTACTGGTCATATACTTTATTTAGGACTGTCCCCAGTCAACCAATAAAAATTAATAATTAAGTAAATAAATTGGATCCTCTAGAATGTCCCAGTCTCATAAATAATTAAAATACTAAATATATTGAATAATATTAATTTATATCTTATAAGTATGACGGCAGGGCCTATAATCTCGTAACAACTTATCACTACGCCTTATTCTTATCACCTCATAACAGCCAAAAATTTTAACTGACTATACTATTCACCTCTCAGTTGTCTATTACGTAGTTTGCGGTCGGCCCTATCTATTACATGAATCACATATACTCTATTGTCGTTTATATTTAATAAGTAGAAGTTAATATTCTAAAATTTAGATATGACAATAATTCATATTTACTACTTGGCCTAACATAACTTTGTTATTATACGACATTCTACTGATTTATCAAGATATAACTCATTTTTATATGGCTGAGTAGGGTCTATTTGGTAGCTCTCTGCCAGCTGCTATTATATCTTTTTATAACTTCTTATATACTTACTCTTAGTCCTATGGTATCAAAATGTCTGATAGCTCAATTTGGTAAACACTCAGAAGCCAGACTATATAAGACTCGTTTATGAGGCTTCATTTCACCCGTTTTTGTATTCTCTGACACCACGCGTTACCACTAGCTCTCTCGCAAACTCGGTTTTTTTGTTTTTACACACACATGGAGAGAGCATCTATAAATAAATATATTAATAATAACTTAACATATATTAATACTATATATATATCTCTGTCTTTTTATTAATATTTAATTTCTATCTTTTATTTATTAATTTAAGAAGTTTATTACAATCATCTATCTTAAATCTATCACTCAATATAATAATAAATTAAAAATCATAATAAATATATCAAATTCTTAATAAAAAATCAATAAAAATTTCATATAAATAAATCAATATAAATATATACGTACATAGCAGAATATTGTTTTGTCTTTTACGTTAATTTGACTTCTTCTTTATAAATCCGAAATAATGTGAGAGGTGAAGAACAGGTTCACATTCTAGTTTGATCCTTTTTGGTTTATAATTTGACTTTTGTGTCCCCGTGCAGGCGCCTCCCGTGGACACGGGCCATACCTAAGTTATTTACACGGGTGATACTACTACGCCCTCCCACAGTCCTGTATACGCCCACACAGTCGACTATACTTCAGCTCTCAGTGTACTCTCGCTTAAGGCTCTGACACCTCACCGCACCTCACTGTGCTATAAGCGAGCCTGAGATAGTCATGTAGGTGTCTGTCAGTGTTTTAAGGTACTGTATAATATCTATACCGTTGTTTATTATGTTGAGCTATGGAATGAAGTTGAAAGGTGCATAGTAGGTAATTGTGAGAAACTTTATGATGTTTTTATACACTAATGCCTAGTTACACTGTAATAGAAATTTAATACCGTAATCTTACCTATCATCGGCATTTTTTGTGTGATTACCGTCCTCATGGTGACTAAAGTCAGAAGAAGTTAACATAAAAATCTACCGTCTGACGAGGAACATCGAATAAACTCATACGCCTTAAGCGTTAGCATAACCGTCAATACCTCTCCATAACCTCACTGTCGACCACTATATGAGTACTCCTATGTATATATTATAATATATTTAAATATATATTAATATATATTATTATATTATTTTTATATATATATTATATATATTATATAATATATTACATATATATCATATATATCATAATTATAGTATATATATAATATATATTATATTCTTATATATATATATAATATAATTATAATATATATATTAATATATAATATATTTATAAATTAATATATCTAATATATATATTATAATATAATATTATATACTAAATTAATATTATATATTAATAATATTATATATATAATATTATTAATAAATATATATATATATTATATATATTAATATATATATATATATATATATATTAATAATATATATTATAAATACATATATATATATATATATATAATATATATAGTATATATTAATAAATTATATATATTATATATAAATATACTATAATATTATATTATAGTATAATTAATATATATATATATATATCTATATATTTATATATATATTTATATTAGTTATTAATATTATATATTATATATATATATATATATATATTATATATATATATATATAATATTATTATTATATATAATAATTTATATATATATAATTAATTATGATAAGCAGTGGTTAGAGGGCATTTTGCATGTGTAGAGGAAGTCTATACTTATTGTTTCTTTCGACCCTGGGGGTTGCCTGCACGAGTAGGAGCGTCTATTTTGGTAGTATCTCTGAAAGACATTCAGGCCCTTTGTAGATTTCGAATATTTGCTGGTTTAGAAGTTCGTGGTTGCAGTAAAGTGCTCTCGCAAATTCATACGCTCGATAATGTAGTTCGCTGAACTTGGCGATAGCGAGCCTTCTCTTTAAAATCCACGAGTTATTTTGTTCAGAGCCATTATCAGCCTGGTAACAATTAACCACAAACGCTAAGTTGCAACCGCAACTCTAATAGATAGATATATTGAATAGATATTTTATATTACAAACATTATTTAATTCTACTTCCTTGGGTTTGAAATTTTTCAAAGCTTCGTGATCAAGTTAGTTATCATATGGTGTTCATTTACATGCTATTTGTCATAACCTTCCCTGGCGGTCAGCTTTTCACGTTACGATCTTTGTCGTGACATTGGCAGCTCGATTGACGATTTAGAGGGAATATCACATCTATTGTCTGTTCTGATAACTCAGTGTTA
Source organism: Trachelipus rathkii (assembly GCA_015478945.1). Classification (NCBI taxonomy): domain Eukaryota; kingdom Metazoa; phylum Arthropoda; class Malacostraca; order Isopoda; family Trachelipodidae; genus Trachelipus; species Trachelipus rathkii. Next base: position 103,774 of record JABUQX010031510.1, on the reverse strand, counting down.
GTTATTATCTTTTCCGAATTCTTCTAGTGTATAAAGACCCTCTTCATTTTTTCATTACACTTTGTATTTCGTTCTCGTGAGACACTACTGGATCGTTTCAAGTTGACGCATTCACAAGCGTTTCAAGTAAAAATAACTTTCCGGTCTTCTCATTCATGACCTCTGCACGTTAGTTCATATTCTTTCACAAAGTGATATAGCTGTACGTGAGAGTATCGAGCCTAATGATATTACTACATACTTTTTTGTAAGTACACAGTTTTAGCTCCAACTGTCTAATCCGTCCTAAGATCTGAGATGTTCAATACTCCATGATAGGAAGATCGTACTGCATGACCGCACCAGTAACTTACGAAAACCCTTAGGTCGACTTTTACTCTACTACTATGACATGACTATTTTTTTATGAGTTTATTCGCTACATTCGTCATTTAAACACGTAAGAATGTGGTGCAATCGTCATCGGTTTATATACTTTTCAACGTTGGTATTATATTTCGCTCCCGCCTTTCACATTCCGTCTTTCGTGTCAAGTCAACCTCCTGGAGACGTGATTTCACAGTGTTTATTATCATTAGTATTCGTCGATCAGTACAGCAACTTCAGAGGAAAGGATGTTCTATCTGTTTCACATTTGGCGTATTCTACTCGTCAGTCAGGTTATTATTCTTCGAGAAGGGGCTCTATACGCTCTATATTTCGGACGAAGTATTATACCGTGACATTATCTATTCTCTTGTATACGTATCCTTTCCTCTTACGCATTATATTTTGTGTGTGTGGTTGTCGCCATCAACGAGCATCTATACACATTTTTTTCATATTCTGAGCAGACATATTTCTTTACCCTCCTTTTTCGGAACACTAGAGTTAAGTTTATGTTAATAACGCTCACAACTCACTATATATATATATATATATATATAATAATATATATCTTATAAGTTATATATATACTATTATACTAATATTCTGCGCAGTTTATTGGGCGACTTTATTTGAAATTAATATCACTGCGTATTACGTAAAATTTAGAGATAATATTTACTGCAGATTTAAACACTGTTAAAAATTATATAAAGATTTAATAAAATATATAATATATTTATATATTAATATCATTAGGTCATATATTCACGCAATATATTTATATCTGAGGTACTTAGCTGTATATTCAGTGGATGAAAGTCGTCTGAGTCTCTTAAAATTTTGTAGTAATTTATTTTTAAGTATAAACTGTCCAAGATTATTCATAATATATATTAGGGTAATATATCTGGATTGTTTTTCTAATTATGTAGACTTTCTCCTCTATTTATATCTAAATATATTAATAATTAATTTATATTTGTCGAGTATTACATATCAATTTTATGTCAATTTTCTATATGATTGAGGTTAGAAAATTTGAATATGTTTACCCAATATTATATTATATTCAAAATTATAGTAATATCTTTGCGGGTTATTATTATTATTTGGAAGTGATTTAATTTGGGTATTTATTATAATTGTCCCCTATCGCATCATATATATTGCTCCATATATATTATTCTTATAGTGATGTAGTTAGGTAACTGATCTATTAATAGCCGTTTATTGACCTCATCTCAATTAAATAATATAATGTAGGAGCTTTTATATATATATTTATATTTATGCTACGTTTAGTTTATTATTATTTATGCGTAGTGATTTCAGTGCAAGTCAGCAAAGTCATTTTTCATTAATTTACATTTTAATAAAATCGAAATTAGTATCAGTTTTATCTGAAAGTATTAAATTTAATCAGCTCTTACTAACCATTCGAATAACCTCAGTAGCAAGGAAAGTAAGGGGTATCAGTATGACAATTTATTTGGGAGGGAAGGTATAACGTAATAATCAACTTTACTATACCATCTCCAGAAAGAATTATCAATGCTAATCAAGGATACAGAACGGTATTTTGTTCATAACTTTGTTCCCATATTTTTAACGAGAACTGAAGAGCTGTGATATTAAAAAAGGTAAAATATCACGCTCCTTTTCATAAAAATCTTCTCGATCTTCTGCACTTAGATAAAATGACCACCGGCCATCATCCCATTTGGAGCGATTATTATCCTCTCAATAAATTGATAAGTAATTAATTAATTATACAAAATATACTATCTTATATATATAGGAAATGAGATAAGTTTAAAATATTTTGATGACTCACTTGATCGATAGATTATTCTACACATATTCACATCACAATATCTTCAGTATGATCTATCGTACAATTTTGGACTCGAGATATAAAATTTAGGAAGTCAGGATAAGCTTTTAATCATTATACAAGAATTAAAATAAATTAATCTGTACTCGTGAGACAACCTATATATATATATATAGCGTTATAAGTTCTCAATCTTCTTCCCGTCTGCGCTGCCTGCTAGCTTCTATAGTAGGCCTTACTATTGATAGTACAGGATATTATGCACGTCAAGTTAGATGCAGATATTAATTATAATCATAATAATTTCATTGACATTACTAAAATACAGTGAAAGTAAAAAATTCCTGCAATAATAAGTGTCTAAAGAGTTCAAGGGGTGAAGGGGGACCTAGGCATACTTTTATTTCTCAGATCGTTTTTTCTGAGTGTCTTATTATATCAAAATTGAATTTATATGGAGGGACCTACGAAAAAGACTAAATTTATAGAGCTTGACAAAATATTGCATATTTATTAAAAGTGCATATTGTTAATCTAATAGTAATTAGTCACGTCACTTCAATGATTTGAAGGCATTATACTTTAACTAATTGTCGACTCCAATTTGGTAAAGTCGACTATTTCTGATAAATAAATTTATATAAGAACTTTTAACTTAGTAATATATATCTATATATTTATATGTATTCTTACTGTTATCATATTAAAATCTGATATCTTTGAATTATGCTAGAATAATATTACCTGAAGACAGTATTGAATAAAATTCACTGTTCAGAACTGTATAATATAAGCTATAATATATAATTTTATAGAAGCTTCAAAGTAGTTTTGTGACTATCTAATTTCTTTGAAAAGAAGCCTTTCGGGCGGGTCACTGATTAATAGCTTCAATTAGTCAAATAATTATTCAGTTGAGATACTTCCAACTGGCTTTCTTATTACGTTGAGAGCTCTCTAATTTAATGCACCAGGATGAATTATATATCTCATTTACCGTTTCATATATATTAATTATATAGGATAGCATATACGGTAAATAAATTAAATCAAGTCTTATTAGTTAGAGAGATAAGGGGTACAGGGAAAAATAAATCTGCTCCACTATCACTAAAATAGGGATTTGTGATCATCAGTAATTATACGTTATGCTCACCTTTTTGATGACTAATAAATTCGGTCACTTAAATCGTCAAAGTATTTTATAACGCTTTCCTTACTAATAAAGTATAGGAATTATAGATTTCAGATAAATATCTTACATACGTCAAAAGAATGAACGAACGCAGTCAATAATAGAGTGAGGAGGAGATTTTAAAATATTCTTTACTAAAGTCATATATTATTTCGATAATAATGGTATAATTTATGCACAGAAATCTATTATTACAAGTGAAAAGATTATAAGTTTAATTATTAGAAGTAAATTCTTCTCCTGAAAGCAAGAGAGATCGCTGTAAAGAGCTGCGCAATGTGTTCAAGCTGCTCAAGCAGCAACGCATTTCGCTTAATAAATGTCCTTCAAAATTTTGTACTCTGCGACCATAACTAATTTCCACAACCATGAAAATCTTTTCTTTAGATGAGCTTCCACATATACCGGTAATGTATATATATACGGTACTTTACTTTACTTCGTAATATAATAGTAATAAATATATACGATGTCCGGTGTAGCTATTATCGGAAGATAGTCGTCCGTCAACATCAGTCGCGGAATGAAGGCGCGCACCTGTTTATATAATATCAGATTGAATATTACAGAAAGAGCCGCTGGCTTGCCATTTGCCTTCATTCCACGTCGAACTGATGTTGACGGGACCGACTTAATATCTATCCGAATAGGCCACCGGACCGTTATTTATTACTTAAATTGTATTGAAAAGCAATAGAATGCCAGAGTTAATTGATGTGTAGATTTTTTTTGTTAACTATTATGCCTAGCATTGGGTAACTAGCTACTCTTGGCAGGAAATTTATTAGCCGAGAAATGCTTGTATGCTATTGAGCAAGTATGAATGCATACTGCGCATGATACTTACTTTTATACAGCTGAATCTTTCATATCTGCTATTTCAGGAGAAGAATATATTAATCACTTATCACAGAAATCCATTGACGATGATTTTTTATGCGTGGTGACAAAAGAGATTTTGAACACAATGTACATGTAGACATGAATGTTAGACATTTTTGATAGATAATATAATTTTACAACACGGACTCTCTCCCATCTACTTTTGACTCGACGGTAATCTTGAGATCAATTAATACATATTCTGAGACTGTAATTGCGAAGTTCTCTGACTACATTCCTCTTTATATACGACGGGATGCGATAAAAATTGCTAGAAACATAAATATATTCATATTGACCAGAATTTTTAACATATGCACTAACAAAATTAAAAGGAGCAACGGATATTAACGGTATAAAAATAATCCACTCTTTTTTAGGGCGACAAGATTTTATAAATTTTTTTCCCTCTTGCACTTCTGTACTATCACCATAGCACTTGATAATAAATATTTTAAGCGCGGTAATGCTACTAATATATAGCCTTAATTTATAAAGGGGCACTGGATTCCATTTGATGCCCTGTATGTGATTAAAATTTGCAATTCGATAACTGGCAATAGCCACAGTTAGAAAGTAATTGTGTCACGTATTTAAAAGATTATTGAAATGCATTGGGAGCACATTACTGCACACGACAGAAATGCGTGCGTTCAACAGGTAGAGTCGAGTCTAAAACACACACTTCCCTTGAGCTCAGATGAAATGTTGGCTTTTGTCATCTCCTTACATGTACTCATGAAGGAACTCATACCGATTAGGTATTTCAGGATTATTCTCTATAACATATAGAAGTCGCACGATAAATCGATTTTAATGACACAGGAAGGTGATTCAATAATCACACTATACGTGAGGCTAATAAAGTAAGCTAGCAGAGATTGCTTTTAATATTTCGAAATGAGCGGACTTCTAAATTTGTGAGAGTACGAGACTATAGTCTAAAAAAATATTACTACAAGATATACTTTTGACGCGAGATATTCTGATAATTACAACGGCTCATTTCAGGTGTTGAGCCATTAACTATGGTCAGCGAGTGAGCTCATAGTATTAAAATGTACCTTCATCTCGTGGCCGTTATATAAACATTTTTGAAGTGGGAAATAAAGACGAATTGTCAACTGATCTCGGTTATACACGCACATGTCCGAGGTCCCCATCTCCTGACTCTTGAGCACTTGTCATATGCAGCAGGAAGATCATTTTCTCACATTCTAGTTGTCTTGTGAGATGAGCAGGCACTTTCTAGTTATTTATAGAAAATTTATAATAATAACTTAGCCCCTTCTAAAAAGTGATAAATTTCTTTCCGTCTCTCTAGAGAGCACGTGCTCATGCACTGAAAGCGCGCTGCTCAGAGCTGGCGTCCGATCGGGGCGGAGAGAGAGAATTGGCACGCGAACGTGTTCACATAGACCACTGAGGGTATATCATTTTTCCGAATACTGGGTATGAATAAATCACGTGAACGCCTTCAAGTTAATCTGTTTTACTATCATGTCCATTGACTCTCGTTAAGTTATCTGACATGAGAGTGGATGAGACTTTGGTATGAAAAGAATATACAGTGATCGATCGTCAGGCTCATCAGTTTAATATACCACACTCTCTCAACATCTTCTCTGTGATTTGACCACATATTTCGTCGTATATGTCTTGACAGCGATATGCATTATACTTCCTGCTTTCAGTGGCAGACAGTCGAGAGATTTTGAGGAGCGTGACTATTTTTTTGCAGCTTATATATTATCACATAGCTGATCTCTAGGTTCTATCCTACCTAGGGGAAGTTTCTCTCAGATCTTAACCTTACTACGATGAGGTTCCGCACTCAATCTTGCTTAGTGTTGCATAGGAGAAAGGGAGAACTGATGTTCCATATATATTATCCGCTCGCACCTGTCCCGCCCATTTTCACGCACACTGATACACTGTCCTCCCTACCCACTCACGCATCGCTCGACGTGTATATTCTGTACGTGTGAGATAAGTTCTCTTCGAGAGACATTTTTTGTCACACAGATGGTATAGGTATTGTTGGAAAGTCAAATGAGAACAGCCACGCATTACCAAGAGTTCTCAGATGAAAAGTCACGGCAGAAAAAGATGGACTCGCAGAGAGACGAGAAATGAGCTATACCGTTATGTAAATCATTCGTGACTGCACGAATAAGCCGTCCAGAGATAGATGATATGCTTTCACAGACGGTGGAGCCCTCGGACCGTTTGTAAGAATTTCTCTAAGTGGGACAGGTATGATTCCGCGAAGATGTAGGAGCAAGGATAGTAGGAACAATAACGCCGATATGAACCCACCAAAGTTTGAAAACTCTGAATGATGCTCAGCGGTTGGAGTCTGAGCCGGGTCAAACGGATTAAATCTATAGGTGCTAATTGCGTGAATAGAGTACTTGTAATTCAGCATGAGTCGTATTGGAGGGTTATATGGAAGTTACTTAATGAACGCATATAGGAAAAAAGCGGCTATAGCAGCGCAGGAAGGAAGGTATGGTTGAGTAGATAGTGTATGTGGAGAGGAGGGAGAAGGGTAAGAGATACGAGTGTAAGTTTGAGACAGTAGCATAAGACATTTGAGTAAAAAGAATTAAAAGATATCAAGAGTGAAGGAGGAGATACATGGTTGAAATCATAAAGGATCATAAGCAGATCAGGGTCGAGAACTATGAGACTAGAAAAGAGATATTAGCGCACGACTCGGAGAAAAGACATGCCTCTTCACAACGGGACACGTGCGAAGCTAAGACTAAAAATCGACCTGCCGTGACCTTTGTTCGACGTGTTGTGGTAGTCAATAACAGCTAGAAAGTAAGTAAAGAATTTTTACCACTCTCCTTTATATTACACGCATGGTTACTTCATCAGAATGGTATTTATACGAGCAGATGGCTCGCTCCGTCTGTTTACTTTTAGAGTAGTGCCGGAGAACCCTTCCTGCGCACTATGTCAGGTTAAGGAAATGTGCTAGTTGGTCGATTACCGAAACAAGACTACTGAGTTCCGGCTAGGAATTTATATTAGGTCCTTTTTATCGGAGATAAAAATGGAGGGTATATTGTCTTAAACTTGTAATGGAATGTAGGATTACGAGAATTTGAGTTTGTGCTCCTTCTTCTAGACGATATGTAGAGGACGACCAGACACTCTTTGAGCGGTTAATACACCTACAAAGCAACCGAACCAGAGGTATGCGGTAAATGAGCTTGTATGACGAAGGAAGCAGTTAGAAGATCATGTGCATAGAGAGAAAGAATCTACTTACCTGGCGATCGAAGAAAGGAGCAGACCCCAATAGCTAATCTTATTAATCCGCTTCCAGAACCGAGTCCTCCGAACAGAATGTCAATGAATACTTTCTTATTCAGCACAGTTACGTGTCGTGAACTGACCGTTAAATGCGCAAAGTCACTTTATTACACCATTATACGAGACGGCCGTCAGAGTCAATTCCTATATTACTGATCCTTACGGATGATCTAAGTAGGCCCTGGAGAGAGCTACGAACGCTATGAATCTCCAACTTTAATCATGCTCTTGTCTCGTGGATGAAATACGATCTCATTGATATTCACTATAATATGATCATGTTATTGAATTACCCTTTTTGGAGATCATGTCTAATAGAAGTGCTCGCTATCTGATTAATATACTTCCGCATCGGAGTACCTCGACTTAGAAAGAATTCTCATGATTCGATTACATAACTGCTCACATTTAGAAAGATATAGTGATGTCCCTGTGCCACTAATAATAAGGGTTCTTAATCACTATTGTGTCCTGGCACTTGCTAAGAGTTCAAGGCAATGAAAAATGTGTATTTCTAAACGAAGATGAAATACTCGCTGGAAGACACATTAACGGTTTACTATAACTAAAAGATGTAGAGTTACGTCTAAGTAAGTAAGGGATTTAGCAAAACCTGCCGAAAGGTTTAATTCCTGCGTTTTTTTAGAAGGATTTTACTTGAGGAAAAGAAAGATGGTGGTGATATTTATTGCCCCAATAAGCCTGAAGATCACCCGAAAGTATCGTGTGTGAGTGGTTAAACGAGATCGACTGTGCTATCCCGAGATAATATGAATTAGATATTCTTGAAACCAATGTGCGGAAAGTAAAGAAGAGGCAATGTTCCGAGGATCCAACAGATAGACTCGATTTGTGTCAATTAAATATGTAGACGAATCTAACAGTTTCCCAGAACACGAAGGCTGAACAGGTGAACCATTTGATTGGAGTATCCAAGAGGATTGTGAACGCCTTAGCGTGAGAATCTGGGTGGATTGTTACAGAGAGTGAGACTCCTATTACAAGGATATCAGAAACGATAAAATGTGCGAATAGGAAGTTTAATTAAGAAATAGTTAAGCCAGATTACCGAAAATCCAAAAAGCGCCGATATGTTCTTAGAATATACCAAAAAACCCGCTCTCACTGACTCTGTTGCATTTGGCAACCCCAGGTTTCAAGAAATAAACTCTTTTCTGAAAACTCTTGACTATAATTTTTTATAGAGACATATATTATGATATTACAGTAGCCTAATACTAAATCTGAGTGAGCCAGCATAGACATAAGTTATTTGACGAGAAGTACCTCAAATAGCTCATAGGTGATAGTGAGAATAAGCGAGTGATAGATTGAGGAATAGTATATAGTCACTATACGTGAAAGTAAATATGCAGGTTACGTAAATAAAGGAGAGGAAGATCCTTGTAAGGAGACATTCAGACTCAATCAAGAAAGTTATATAATATATTACTTTACTCCTTATTCAATCCACGGAGTAACGCGACGACCACTCTCAGCTGGAATAGAAGTAAATAGTTAAACTACATATAGAAAGCGAAAACGGATGTCTCTTCAATGATTATGTCTAGTGCACTCACGTTGCCATAGCGTTGTTTAATGATTAAGATTACGTTGGTAGTTAAAGGTCATATTTATAGGAAATCGCGTTCGTATTTTCAAATAAGCGGGAGATAGAATGACGTTTTAACATACAGTGCAGTTAATGTTGATCAAACCTATTATCATATGAAATATGGTACTGTATCATCTAGTAAAGATTCAGATAAGCTGTATGAGTAACATTAACTTACCAAGGTGACGAAGCTCAAATTCTCAAAGAAATGTCATTCAGTTCGTTATTATCTTAGGAGATCCAATAGCGTAAAGGTTAATCAGTTGTGTTTTGATGATTACTAAAGGATATTAAATAGTTGGAATACTCTCACTATTAACGACCACCTCTCCGTAAAAGTTAATATGACGGAAATATGAACGAATAACGTGCTCAGAGATACTCAATTTACGCATAAGTAAATCATTACCCTCCCAAAAGCACTGTTTTAGCAAGTCTCATGTGAGGTATTTAGCATACTTGCGAGAGAAAAAGAGCGAGTAGGAGAACCGGCGTACCACTCTCGGTGGCCGCAAGGTGGGTTGAGTGGTGCCGCTCCTGTGGTTACGCTGAAGATAGCACGTGGTGCACGCTTCGTGGAGTGCCCAACCAGTCGTCAACCCGCGAGAAGCTATATGATATACACGGTATGGTCGACCACTCTATCTCCTGCAGGCTTCACTCAGGCGCCCGGAGCTGCAGAATGCACATTCTGGAGCCGCGCTGTATTGTTTAGGAAAAGATTGTCTTGTTAAAAGTCTGAACCGCGATAGTAGTTTTTTATAATTGCCGGGAGCCACATTAATACGAGAGTGTAAATGCTCAAGACACTACATACGTCTATATAACCGTCGTCTCGTCTCCAAGTACAACAGCCTCACTAGACACATCATTAATTGCTAGACACGGTGCACGCCTTTCTATTCACGGCATTGACTGTCAAGCTTGACATGCTGTGGTCTATGATGAGCCGGTTGAAGCACGCGAACTGTCGAAGGAGCAATATGTAGTTCAGAAGCCTTACTTAGAATCGGCCCCCACTGATTGTGAGAATAGAGGTAATATCTTGTTATAACGATTGGGTTCAAAGAGCACACTGCCTCCGAGGTAGTGGAGGAGAGTGCTTCTAGCTTCTCCTGCAGAGACCTAGGGACATACCTCGTTGACCGAGCACTATTGCACACCCGAATGGGGTTGCTCACATCGGGGCCACTCTCGACTCGAAGGTCCAGGACACCTAATACACCAATCACGCTGAGAAATAAAAGCTGTGCGTTCCTTATTGCCACCACACGGTGTAAGAGATTGAAGTGGACGACGCGTAAATACATAAACACTACTAATAATCCGACATAACCTAGGGTATAACTGTAATAGTAACGCATGTCACTCAACATTCGTCAACCTGGCAAAAACGTGCACTCGTAAGATAATTTATGCTCCCTCATGCTCGGCAGGAGAAGAGTAAGATAAGCTATAATGAGATGAGGTTCAAATCTGGGTACTAATATCAAAGGTTATTATATGAAAGGAAGTAACCTCATAAAAGAATATGATCTCATCAAAATGAACCTTCTGAAAGTTCTGTAGACTGCTATATTCCTTAAAGAGACCCGATAGGCATGCGAGTAATACTGATAGAACGGCCAAAATAAAGTTGATAAATGATGGCCGTCTTCGGTTATGTCCTCTAATAAATAAATAAAATCTTGATTAAAGGTTGGGTGTGAAAACGGTTTTTTTTCAACTGGAGAGTATTTCTTGATTAAGCTCAGCATGAAAGAATGGTATCTGAGTTTTTGTTCTTACAGCCATCGAAAAGTTGGAATTAGACTTTGGATTGTGTGCGGTGTATTTCCTGTGTGTGTATCACACGTTATCTGGCTAAACGTCTTATCAATTTAATGCGATGTTTTTCAGAGCAACCAATAGAAAGATCTTTCTTCCAGGCTCTATTACCCAATCAGAGATATAAGCACCCTACTATAGGAAAACCCATGTGAGGAGCTTGCTGAGGGAGATCTATACTGTAAAGCACCTTATTTATGCGGTTATATAAGCGGCCATCAGATATATAATAAATACCATAGTTTCGCAGCATGTGACTTACAAATAATACTCCGCTAACTTTAGGTCTAAGCCTCTATATGATCAATTTGTCACAGGTAGTAGCATGAAGACCGCCGAGCACTATATGAATGACTAAGAATAGTGGAGAGCCAGTTAATAAATAATTCCTGCTATGAATTGAAGCGCACTCACATGAGTGGTGATTTGAAACTATAGCGAGAATGAAAGTATGAACTAGAGTGGTTACAGCGCGGAAAATTCCTTAATCTGACGGATGGTGAAGATAATAGGGGGAAGGTGTATCCAAGAACTATATAATGAGCATACCGGCTAGAGATGATGTACACCCTGATTAGAGTATAGCACCAGAGGTGGTATAGAAACTATCGGTGGGAGACTCGTCCGGACTGCCATGGAGAGAAGATAGGTACAGAGAGAAGGGTTACAACTCCGGCATTCTCTGTGAAGTCCTGCAGCAGAGGTGGCTGTTTGTCTTTGATTACGACTCATACAGGTTCGTAAATGTTAGAAACAGAAACCACTCAGACTCACCTCAAACCACATTGGAGTTTGATGGACTAAACGTCAGCGACCCCTAGAGTGGGTAGAGTATACCGGTGCACGCAATGGTACCGAACGTGAGTAACTCGCAGAGGAGGTGGAAAAAAAAAATAATAAGAATAAGTTTTGTGTTTTGACACATAGAGACAGGAGTGACTGCGCTAGGCGGTGTAGAGAGATGGCCTTCATAAAACTCAAGTAAAGGTGGTGGGTCATCTTAAGACGAATCAGGCGACAATTATGACATGCCGGATAAGTCTATCTACATGTATTTTGTTCGTAAACTTGCGTTAAAAAGTTAAGGTTCCACGCGGTCCAGTGGGAGAGACAGTGGACATCGGGAGGCTTTTGGTGAGGGAATAAGGGCTAGTACTCGATGGAAGAATCGAGAGACGGAAGGAAGAGGGTAAATTAAGAGTGAGGAAACGGCTATAAGTGGAAAGGTAAATAAAAGGTAAAAGTACGCTCCGAAAGTCCGTGCAATGCAGGTAAAATTGACAGGAACATTGTGTAATGTTTGTAGACACGCCTGTCGGAAAAGCCTAGTCAGAGGCTGAGCAGATCACTGCAGTTGAAGGTAGATGAGGATAAGAATGCAACGAGGAAGAGAGTAAATGTGGGTAGATGCTAAAGTAGGAAAAGTAAGACTGCCGCACGACAAGTGAAGAGGGTGGTGCGCGAAGCTGGATCCTATGCCAGCCTGAAGTGGTAGATGCAAACCGCTGGCGGGGTTATAAAGAGTGAGGTTTCCCGAAAAAAAAAAGGGTGGTGTGCAAGTGTGTGGTATTCTTATAGACACTTTAGCCAAGCGATCGCATGTTAGCTCTTAAAACAAAACGGGTGGTGGTGTATGAGAATTTATATAAAGACGAAATACGCCATACCCATAAAAGAAATATTAGATAATTTGAGTAAAATATATCCAGGTCACATTAAGAGAGGTAGAGGAAAAGTTCGAAATATGTACAGGAAAGCTGCGTGAAACCACGTTGAAGGAGAGGATGAAATGGGAGAGACACTGGTTATGGAGCGGAATTGCGAAAGGTGTCCATGGGGAGTGCACACCTGCCCGAATGGGGTACCCTAAGTTGGGAATATGGGGAGAGATTGGACCCATTAGCTCCCTCAGCTATATAATGCATAGATCTAGGGGCATGGCTCGGCTCTCCTATTTGTTGATTAATGAATGCGCCACGAATAGAGTGGAAGGGACTGTGGAGTTGAACCAAGTAACACCGAACTATACGAACACTGGGTAGTGTAACTAAGTGGTGTCGTACGAGAGATGGGACGCTGAAGTGATGATGTGGAGAGTGTGTGGCGTCTTAATGGGTGCAGGGAGGAATATAGGCTGAATTATGTGATTGGCGCACTCGCACGGGTTATCATAGCCAAGGTGAATGAGAGAATGGAGAGAATAGGAAGTAAGGTAAAATTGTAGTTCCAGTGGACTCCGATGAGGGGATACAAAATAGGAGGGAGACTAATAAGAATGATGAATACAGTATCGAATACTTTGAGAGGAGAGATATATGGAGAGATCGAGGCGAGAGAGATAGTTCCTAGCGAGAGAGTATGACTATAGTGGTATATATGATAAGTATGGAATATAGTATGTAGAGTGAATTGACCGAGCGGCTTATGAGTAGGAGGGTGATGGAAGAGTACAGTACGGAGAGGGATTTGAGGCGCAGAAGCGGTAGAATGTGGACACAGCAAACAGCGCGTGTAAGACATATTAATAGACAGGTGTGAAAGAGAGAGGAGATAAAAGGGGAACGTATAGAAAAATGACTTATATAGGGGATTAGTTTCAGGCTTGAGTGTCTCTGTCAAAACCGGGAAAAGAAAAATATGTCTTGCGTTGAATTGAGTAATGTGGTCCCGTGGATCTGGCCAGTAGTGGGGAGTAGCCCGTAGAGAGATTGGTGAATACTGAGAAGGATAGCGTTTTAGGACTTCATGTGAGAGGGATTAGTGTTTGCTGGACTGAAGTAAAAATGTATGATTGCAGGAATTGAAGCCAAATGATAAAAACGTAGAACACTACTCGTAGGCAGTAGAGATATGTATTTTGTATTTTAAGGGGGGTCCACTCAGCAAAGTGATGTAACATGGATTTGCTCGAACACAGCAGGGAGTAATTTGAGATAGGAGTGATTACTGAGGTCAATCGCTCTTTGGACGATGGTGTTAGTGGAGGAATAGTTAGCTAGTAGGTAGATGTGGTTGTTACGGTTCAGGGTATGGACTATGGATTGCTAGATGGTAATAGAACGAAAGGGATGGAGGCCGGTCGGGTGGAAGAAAGAACTAAGAAGTATTTATCGAATGTATGTATACTAGGAGTTAATAGTGTGGTAGAAGAAGCGGGAAGTTAGTTATTAAGTGAGAAGAGTGGAGGCGGGAATTCCCTCTATAAGTATTAGCGGTGAACGGTGGAGTTATCTCTATACCTCTGCTATAGTCAGAGATGGGGAGAGGTGATGCAAACACGAATTGAGATGACGTGGGCTGAAAGATCTTTTAGATCTGCACCGTCAGATAGCACGCGCTGGCGAAGGATGAAGACGCAACAGTGGCGAAGCGAAAATGCGGTACTTTGTATTACCCATTATCAGCGTTTATTAGATTATATCGTTCCCGATTTTGTACACGTTTTGTACAATGGAAGAATCGTAAAATCAGGTAGATAAGAAATAGCTTACGAACTGGAAGACGAAGGGTGTGAGAGAGGGGGGGGGGAGGTGTATGGGAGATATCGTTAATAAGTCCGTACGCTCACATAAGATGTTCAAGGACTGAGTGGGTGCTGGGATGGAATGGAGAGTCCAAGTACCCAGTCAGGAAAAATTGCAACATTTTTCCCATGCGATTGAAGAGAGTAATATGAGATTTGAGGGCGAGAAGGACTGAGAGTAGACAAAGGGAAGTGAAGGAAGTGCTCAGAGACAGTCTTGAGATAGCTTACACAATAACTAGATATATATATTTAAGTAAAATAAAAATTATGGCAAAAGATTGAACATGTGCTTAGTGCGGAATATAGATCAGGAAAGAGGCTCTAGGACTGGATTTTGCATATATTCATCCGTTGGCAGAAGATGATTGATAATAAAAAAAAAAATGTAATATCACCTACTTATCCGATTTATTGATTTGCTGGCAGAAATATTGAAATAATAAAATTACTTAGAGAGATGACCTTATTGGTTTCGTTTTATCACCTGAGGCTTGTAGATAATGTTGTGTATGCACGCGGTATATTATTGAAGTATTATCTTGAAGAAGAAAGAAAATCTTCAGTAAAACACGAGTTATTTAATGAGAGAACATATAAGTGTTGTTCTTCCGTCAAGAAATGTAAATAAAAATAAAGATCTGAAGAATAAAGTATTCAATAGTTTCAATGAATAATAATATGAGATCAAAAATAAATAATTCTAATATAAATGAATGAGACAAAATATATAATGCATCATATAGGATTAAAATGTAAACGTAGATATATAGAATAATTAATAAATCCAGAAAAAATAATAATAAACATAATATTAAAGTAATAGATGAATAGAGTTAGTTGAAAATGGTATAAGTTGAAAGAATAATGGGTAAAAATAATCACCAGTAAGTAGAATAAAAATAAATAAATAGTAATAAATAAATAATATATTATAATTAAAATTAATAATAAGAGTATAGGATTAATGAATTTTTGGAATTCAATGTGTAAAATAAGATGAGAATTGATTGAAATAATTATACGATGATTTTTAAGAGATACGAATGATAGACTAAATATAATAGATGGGAGATCAAGATAAATGAGTGAGTTGTAATATTGGAATGATAAACCGCCACGAATCATGACGCGTGCTCGCACACTCCGATGACGATGCACCAACAAGGGAGGCGGTTAATGTATTTCCTTTTTTCTTGCCTAAGAAAAGTGTGATGGGGAGTTCCGAGAAAGGTGTGCCGCTTTTAGAGTGAGCATGCGCGCACCGAAATGTCTGAAGGAACAGGAAATGTGAGTTTGGCGCAGAGGCTTTTGGAAAATTTAGTAGGGAATAAAGCCGACTGGTAGCTGCGAGGATAAATTCATGAGTCTGGCTAGGTGTTGGGAGCCACTATCGTAGTACCGAAAACTGGGGTAGGAGGGTTTTGTGAAGTTCGGATGTGGTTCTAACTCGCCGAATATGGTGTTCCGCGCCCCCCTCGGAGGCCTCAATTTAGGGTAAGCGGGGGAAAACAGGTTTTATGAAACTAGAACGGACTCTTTACGCAAATGTTGGTGAATTGTGGTATTTCTCACCAGCTAAGTCAGTGGACGACGTGTTGAAATTTGTTCCTTAAAATATTTTATTCCATTTAAATCAATAATAAACACTTGTGCTAATTTCTTTTTTTAGATTTAAGTCTAATTCCAATATTGATAATATATATAATTTAGACCACTAATAATAATAATAAACGCACCATATATTGTTCTAAATAATTGCATTAACCATTTTGAGTGGGATGAGGAGAGAGATAAACAGGCTGATGAAACTATAACCTTATTCGACTGTGTTCGTCGAAAATGAAAACTATTTCCTTCCTAGACATATGGGCGCCCTACTTTTTGCGATTGGCCTACTTTGTTTGGTCCCTGAAATCACTCCTAAATCATATTTTAGAAAAAAATTAGCTGAGGCCAAACAAAAAATCGGCCCGTTAGGTTTACCACCCATAAAAGAGTGGCTTACTTTAGAGATAGATAGGAGAGGACACGGTCTTGATGAAGTAAATTATACTTAATTACTATAAGGGGTGCTTACCATTGAGTGATAGCTCTAAGCTAAAGTAATTATTTAAATATAAATAAATATAAAATATATAATAAATGAAAAATAAAACGTTTAATATAATTAACGGTAACCTATCTTCACAGTGGTTCACTAATGATTATAAACATCAAATTCACTATTATTTAAACATCACTGTTAATGTAATTAATAAATAAAATTGCTATATATATAATCACTGTTCAATATTGTCTCTCACTCATAAGCTCCAATTAAGGCATTAAAAGAAGTATATAATCAACATGCTTTAAAAGTCACTTCAAGATAACTCATTAATATATAAAAATATATATCATATTCTTTATACACTGAGCAATTAAGATAAAGCAGTCGATGATATCACCCGTTGCGAAAATGAGCGGCAAGAATAAAGCATGAGGACGCACGAACTCAGTACGTAAATCATATAAAATTTTAAAAATTTGCCAATGAGTGAGAAAAAGAGTTTCGTTTCAAAAAAATATCACAGGAACACTCTATATTAATGGAAACATTAATGAGGCAATAATAAATCCGAGTAATATATATATCTAATTATGTTATAAGTTGAAAAAGAATTTGTGAAAACACTGACTCGTATTCAAATTATCCTATGCCACCAAATAATATAATATATACCTTAAGAAGCCACAATAATATAATAATATCACTTATTTAACTATATAAGTAATTAAAATCTATACTTTATATATATTATATAGCAATATATATATATTTATATATATATATTATGTAAATTTAACTTATAGTAATATTAATTATGTTACAAATATATGTCACTAAAATACCTATATATATATATATATACTAATTAATAAAAGTAATATTAATATTATTAATTTGATAAATTAAATAAAAGTAATTATTTAAAAAAAATAATACATATAAATATAATATAATATACTCAAATAAATTATATTTTGGTTACTTTTTTTAAATAATATTTAATAATACATGTTTTATTATATTATATTATATTATTTATTATTTTATATATATATATATATATTATATATATTATATATTTATTATATTATTTAATTTTTATTATATCTATATTATATTATATATTAAATTAATATTTATTATATATATTATTATTATTATTATATATATATATTATTATATTATTAATATTATATATATTATATATATAATATTATATTATTATTTATATTATATATATATTTATATATATATTATTATAGCGGTATTTATATCGGTGTTATTATATATATTATTTATTTATTTATATATATATTTATTTTTATATATAATATATATATTTATTATATATTATATATTTATTATTTATATATATATATATATTATTATATATTATATGATTAATATATATTATTATTATATAGTATATATATTTATTATTTATTTATTATTTTATTATATTTTAATTTATATATATTAATATATTATATATATAATAACTATATATAATATATATATAGCTTAGTGGTTTATTTTATTTTTTAATTCCAAATACCCTATATAATTATATATTACTATATATTATTAAATTATAATATAAATATTGCTGACTGTCGTCGTAGTTGGACGCATTAAAAGCAGAAGGAAAATGAGAAAGAGAAGAAAAGGAGAATATCTAGAGTAGAGAGTGGGAAGAAGACTGAAATCTACATAACAGGACTATGTCAGAAAGTTCTAAAAGAATTTTTTTTAGTTCTGAAGTAAAGTAAAATGATTTATTCACGCTAATGAGTTATAAGGAGCCAGTAATATAATTATTTAGAAATGACAGTCATAAAGTCTATTTAAGTACAAATCTACATAAAAATTATTTATTTAAAAATTATATTTATTGAATAATTAATTTAAATATCAGAAATTTAAAATCAGAATTATTTTAATAAATTAAAAACATAATTAATTTTATATTATTTTTTAAAAAAACGAAATCAAGAAGAGGAGAGGAGTAAAAAAATATTTAATCCAGTTCTTTTTTAATAAAATTAGTTATTTTAAATAGACAATTGTATAGTGTTAATTAGAATTAATTTCTGGTTGAAAAGGAAGAGCAAATTTGTTTTCTGTCCAGTTCTTAATCTCAATAATATAATAATTAAGTTAAAACTAAATAATCTTACTACTGGATTTAAATAATAAAGAAACTACTTCAAAGTGATTTCTGGTCTATTGCTGGAGTCTTCGACGCAGTTGGTCAGTAATATATATTTATATACCTAATGAAGAATCATATTCTTCGAATGGCTCTTGGGGCTGGGAACACCCCTTCTGCTATTCAATCATCTTCCCATGTTACAACGGTCGCTAGAAGATGGATATTACTAAATACTTTGCTTGCGATCGACACTATAAGATAAAACGTGCTGATTTCGTTTGTGTTTTGTTGAGCACGAGGCGTGATTAGAAATAAATATGAAATAAATATATTTTCCAAATGTTTATAATTGTAATTTAAGTCTATATTGCATTTATCCATTATTCAGATTTTTTTACTATCAAATATTATACAAATGAAAATATATATAAATATCTACTAATTTTATAATAATAATAATAAACCGAAACAAGAATATTTTATTTTTACTTCACAAAATTTGGTACTAAATTAAGCCTCTACAACATATAAACATGTCAACAAACTGAACGTTTATCTATATTATAAAATTAGTTTTTGAGTAGTAAAGTTAAAGTAGTTGTGATTGTCATCTACATGGTTTAGAATATATTCATCTGTTTCAAAAATAATTTTTTGAAAGTACTTTTTCAGTGAATATGTAAAAAAAATTTATTTAAAAAAACAAATTTTATCAATATAAGGTATGTCCATATAACTAAATAATTTTATATATTATACGTCTTTTTCGAATTGTTAAATAGTATTTATTAGATGACTCAAAAAAATAATATTTAGAATAATATCTTGAAATATTATAAATAGATTTATTTTATGTGACCCAGTTTCGAAAGGAAGAATACCTACTAGCTCTCTATTTAGGTGTTTCAAAGTAAAAAGACTCATTACTCTCCTCGTTTCCACAGTGCATATAAACATAGTCTTGCTAATATCGCCGCAGTCATGGTCTCATCACGTTATTTTGTTAGTTTGTGTCCTCATTCTATATAAAATTAGAAGCCTACTCGATAAAGTAGCTTTGTTTACACTACTCGATAAACATTTCTCTCACTTTTAAACGAGTGCCATTATATTTGGAGTTGATGTTTCTCTCTCAATTATTGCCTTATAGTAAGTACCCATTTGTACATATATGAAAATTCATTGATATTATACCATGAAATTCAGTACCGAATTGTAGTCTAATGAATTTATACAAGTGGATTGTGGTGTACAAAGCTTAAGAGACTTATTCATAATTTTCTTCGTGTTAATATAATCGCAGGGCTCAAAATCAAGGTCCTTCACTCTTTCAATCCTTTGACAGTATCCCGCGAAGTTGTATAATGCATATAGGTACTGTGGTCTCGTTGGTGTAGATTTTTCCAAGGCCACTGAGAGAGTTTATCACCTCTTGTTGTGAGCCATATATATCACTAAAAGTAAGAAATATAATATAATACTTTGTCCAATGTGATTTTTTGATAATAATAAATAGAAACAAAATTCCATGAAAACGCTATAAGATATAAAAGTCTCTTTTTATAAGTGATTCAATGTTTTGGAAGATTATATCTCTTGAGATTATTTGGTAAATATATAAAATCTTAAAACCAGAAAAAGTTTTATTCCAATCTAAACTGTTATATTTTGTATTTCCTAGTGTTCTAAGCTTAAAATTTATTTATAATATAGGTGTTTCTAGGCTGTTTCTAACTATATAATAAGGTCACTTTGAATCCATTAAATTGATAATCATATGTCGGCACCTCATTAACAATCCACTATTATGGTGCTAGAGCAAATGATTCAGCTACCATTTTTTGAAAAAGGATTATTGCAGTATTAAATTTTTTTTAATCATTTTAAAGTTTGTTGTACTTCACTAGCGAATTGAATTTGATTTTGAAGTCTAGTTGCATTTCAGTTGATTAAATATAGATATATAAAAGTATTAAAATTCATCTCGCGATCAATATTTATTCATTGCATACGAACTCTCTTTTTCTTAATATTTCAATTTTATTCGAAAATGTAGAGAATTATTATTATTATTATTTATTTTATTGATTATTATTATTTATTATTATTATTTCATTTGTTATATATTATTATTTTTTCCTGTATGTTAAAATTATATTATGAAGTTACTTTAAATTCAATAATAGATTTTTCCGACTATACTCGAATCACGCTGACCTAAAACTTTGTATTATTACTGACGCCACCTATTCGTGATTTATGTAATCGCCCAAAACGTTACAGTGGTTTGCCACCTTATACGTAAATGATCAATATATGATCGAGTGAAGTAACTGCTATAGACGATCTGTTAACATATCCCAGTCTCCTGGAAATACCCTCTCTCATATCCAACAGTATATTAACCTCACATATCACTGAAGCAAAAGAATAAAACCATTTATAATTATATTAAATTTTAAATAATAAATATTATAAATAATTAACAATTATTAACAAAAAAATAAATTTATAAATATAATTATACTAAGGTGAATCTAAATGGTGACAACAAATATTACCAAAAATTATAATCTCAAAATAAAATATTTATTTTTACTCTATATCTTTTTCATAATATTTCAGTGTTTGATAATAGAGACAATATATAAATAATATATTTTGTTATAAACAAACATTGAGTATACAAACATTAACCATATGTTAAAATGTAGCTGAGTGAGCGAAAATGAAAATTTCACCATCATTATTATTTTAATATTTAATAGCGTATGTAAATGTTTGCACTGTTTCTTAGCGACAAATTTAATTTTCGTAAATTAATTGTTCTCTAATAATTCAAATAATAATATTTAATATATGACAATTATTTATTAAATAAACATTTTTAAATCATTTATAATTTTTATAATCATTTAATTTAATTTCAGCTACCATATAAAGACAAGGCTTTAACTATAACACATTTCATCACCATATACCATTATGCTAAAATTAAACCTATCTCACTGATTGTATAGTTATTTATAGTCTATTTAATCTTTTAGGGTCTTCTGAATAACCCCTATTTATTTTATTTTAAATTATCTTGGAAATGTTAATAAGTCACATTATTATTTTTTTTTTCCTCGTTATATATTTAGTTAATTAATGAAAATAATATTTAATAAAATCGTATTTATTAAGTATAATATTTATTACTATAACTCATATGTCCGCTACCCCCTGAACGCTGCATAATACTGAAAGGTATGTAAATCAGTATAATATACTATATAACAACATAGACCTGCATTTACAATTACAAGGAGAATCTATTTTCCTCTTCGGTCCTGCATCTAAGATCGTGCAGTTTGCGTACATATCGCGTGTAGCATGCGAATCCAAACCTGAAGTATTCCGACTATTCGCGACATATCCGAAGTAAATTATGTAAGTAAGGAGACTGTAGTGTGCTCTCACTTAGCTGATGATATGCTTAAATCGGCCACGCAGCAATTGGAGTATTTAGCCACTAATCTAATCACCTGGACTTTACGAGCCTTTTTTGAGAGAAACATTACCATTGAACACACCATGATCTCATCTCAGAACGTCTATTCGTAATTACATTCAAAAAAATAATACCACGCCTCTCATACATGCTCGTCTTGTAAAATTGTATATTTTTTATTAATTATATCCTCATCTTCGAATATAATAAACCTTATCAATATCGATAATATATATTCTAATTATCTAAAAACGATTAAAACCGTATACTTTTATTTATATATAACACGGCTGGGAGAAGAACACGCTATCCATTATTATTTGAACGACTTAGATAGTAAAAAAGACCGAAAATAAGTATCCAAACAAATCTTTTCTAACTATTGTGAAAGTTGGAACTTCTCTTTCTAATTTTAGTTGGTGATTTATTCTTTCTTGCTCCTATTCATTATATTCATAGTATAGAGTGGTATCTTTTTAATATTGACCACATCACCATAATCTTTCTCACTTGTGATTGTGATTATTTCTTCAGTTAGAGTTTAATATTTTTAGTATAATTATTATTATTATTATTTATCTGACTCATAATTATTTACTGTATTTACTGTTCAGAGTACATTTCGAAATCTCTCCACCGAGTCGGTGAGAGACTCACAAGTACTACAGGAAGTGATGCTATATGTTGAGGCGCGATTAAAGTAAGAGGTCTACCGGGTCGTGAAGCTCTAATGTGTTTAATCACGATAATAATGAAGTTAGCTAACTCTCTATATAGTGCTGAGACACTAGAATTGGTTTGGAGAAAAAAGCTGACAATCTCATTTATCGTACAGTCCACGCCAGACTACTGCACCTATCACAACAACCGTTAAATGCTCGCGCGATTAATCTATGAACCAATGATCACACGCAAGTACTGGAATGGAGATTAAATAGAGAGGCTTCTGTAGGACAAATCTCTAGCGTGGATATCTACAGCTATCTTAATTAATAAGTCATGTAATAAATGAGTATTTCAAGTTAAATACTCTAGTCACGATTGCTGATATCACAACCGCCTGCCCACTATGGAAAATGCTTGATATATTATTTATACAACAACTCACTACAGTATGTTTTACATGAGATAACATCATCCATCATGAGATAAGCTCTTAATATACTAAGAGAGTATCAGTATACGAAGCTTTGGAAAAGCGTTCTCAAACTGCTTATCCTTTCACCCCTCACTATATCACTTACAACCCTCCACTCTAACCTTTCCCCTTCACTTATTCATCTCAAGCAAACATAATATCATTATCCTCACTCTCAATATACAACTATATATAATCAACTCATACTTCAACAGTTATCCTTTAATTAATTTCCCTATACCCTATGACACTTCCTCTTCTAATTACCCTCCCAGCTCCACCTCTAAAACCAATGCCATCAAATATCTATAAATTTCTTGTCTTACCAATTATTAGTCAATATATAATAGTAAAAAAAATCCTATCAACTATGAACAATATAATAATATATATAATACGATATAAACTTAATCCAAAGCTATCTAATTATATACTACATCTAATTCAAGCCGTCAGTTCGCCTCTTCTCCTGTTTATGATTATATCTTACATGGCTTTGGTTCAGTAATTCACTATGTCACATAACTCAGCAAATACATGGTAAGTAATTTAGTAGGTGAACACTAAATTACAACGTTTATTGGAGTAAAACTAACTCGGTCAATTAGGTACTTAAACCTTGTACTAATTCGAGTAGTATAAGAATATTAAACTTAAAATACCATCTTAATATAATAGTGTAGAACCTACTCAACATGCTCTCCGCCTCCTGGCCTATAGCTGGTTATTAAATCTGCTAGAAGGACTGTTCCAAAACTTACTGATTGAATGTGGTTGTACCTACGAACCATAGACTAGGTCACGCAGCGCCCACAGAGCTAGAATCTTGAGTCTTTAAAACGATTGTACATTGCGACGTTTTCAGTGCAGGTATCACTGCATTTCCACCGCGTCTAGTGTCTACGTCTCGAATGAAGAGTACCATCCTCGGAAAAACTCGTGCTCCAGAAGCATCAGGCTCTTTATACGCGCTGCCAATGGCACAACCATTAACACTTATGGTACCAAACGAACTCCACTTTAACGCTCTCGTTCCCGTCGTGAATTTTAAAAATATGGACTTCACGATTGCCCGACGTCACTTTACCATTAATAGGGTGGCCGCATTTTCCTGTCCCACTTAACTTCTTGTAGACATGAACTCCACAACCGCATCATTGATTTTGAGAACACAGTTCTCATCCGCCTTCGTAATGTCGTGCATCTACTTCATCCGTGGCATACATCTTTCTCCCAATCCTAATAATGTTTTTGAATCGTTATTAATCACACGATTTTCCAGAGCTCTTTCTCCAGTAATCGAAGTTCCCCCCTGTGGAAAACAATAATTGTTGTTCATCAACATTGAAACTTCCGGCAGACCTCCATTCTCTCACGCTCGAACGTCTTGCACCCAGATAAACTCCAAAAGCTGCGAAGCTAGACATTCGAAAATCTCTGCCTAGAGAAGGGCATCAATCCGAACTTCCAAGTCCTGACTATGCTCTCTCCCTTAGGGCATATGTGCTACAACACCAAAATGGAGATTACCGTCCGAAACTGGCCGATTATCGCTGCCCTGAATGGCGAATTCACCCGCGCCGGACCGCTTAAATGTCCCTCATCTACAGGATTTCACATCCCACCTCTCTGGCTGTACCATCTTCTCAAAAATTGACTTAATCAGCGCCTTTTTTCAAATTCCCGTCAATCCGGATGACATTCACAAGACTGCCATTATCACTCCTTTCGGCCTTTACGAATTTCTCCGAACGCCATTCGGTTTACGAAATGCTAGCCAATCTTTCCAACGTCTTTTAGACTCAGTTTTACGCGGTTTACCTTTCGTTTTCGCCTACATAGACGACTTATTGATTGCCAGTGCTTCTCCGGAAGAACATACTTCACATCTCAGGCAAGTTTTTACCAGACTAAGTGAATTTGGTCTATGTGTCAATTCTTCCAAATGTGAATTCGGAGTTTCATCCTTAACTTTCCTCGGACATACAATCTCTGCCGACGGTATACGTCCCCTTGAGGATCGTGTGGCAGCCATTCGTGAGTTTCCGAAACCCGTAAAACAACGTCAACTCCGTCGTTTCTTAGGGATGGTAAATTTTTACCATCGTTTCATACCATCCGCTGCTAAAATTCTCCTCCCGCTTCACGCACTTCTTAAGCATCCACGTAAAGGTTCTGCTGCTTCTGTCACTGTAGATTGGAACGACGAAGCAACTAATGCCTTCACCGCCATCAAGGAAGCCCTTGCCTCTTCCGTGTTGCTTATATTTCCATCCGACACAGCCCCGACTAGAATCAACACCGACGCTTCAGACTTCGCAGCTGGGGCTGTGCTACAACAATTTATTGATAACGAATGGCGTCCATTAAGCTTTTCTTTTCTAAAAAAGTTCCAGCCCGCCCTGAAAACAAGGTATAAGCGCGTTTGGAGGGAACTTCTCCGCATTATATTTAGCAAATCAAGCACTTCCGTTACTATCATAGAAGGTCGGGGGAATTCCCATTGTTGTTAACGATCATTTACCCATCACGCATGCCATTACAGCTTCCACAGCGAAACAGTCACCGCGTGAAGCCCGCCACCTTGAGTTCATTGCCCAATTCACAACTGATATCCGCCATATAAAAGGAAAAGACAACATTCCTGCCGATGCTCTATCCCGAATTAACGCTATATCTCCTTTACCAGACATTGATTTCGTCGAAATGGCTCGTCTGCAGCAACTCGAAGAGATTATTTTCCCTCCTGCCTCTTCTTACGACATTCAAACTGTAGAAATATTTGGTTTCCCCCCTTTATTATGCGACGTCTCTTCCGCACATCCTCGTCCAGTAGTACCAACCCCCATGCGCAGAAAGGTGTTTCACACCATTCACGACGTGTCGCACCCAGGGGTAAAAGGTAGTCAAGTTAAAATAGGTAAGCATTTCGTCTGGCCGTCCTTACTAAAGGATGTTAAACAGTGG
This sequence comes from Trachelipus rathkii, assembly GCA_015478945.1. NCBI lineage: Eukaryota > Metazoa > Arthropoda > Malacostraca > Isopoda > Trachelipodidae > Trachelipus > Trachelipus rathkii. The sequence continues at coordinate 77,399 of JABUQX010031510.1, read as the reverse complement.
ACAACGCAGTGTCTCAACTGTCAAAAATCTAAAGTGCACAGGCACACTGTCGCCCCTCTTCAGCAATTTCTTCCCCCTGGTGAACGTTTTGACCAGGTGCACATTGATTTAGTCGGCCCTTTACCACCCTCAAATGGTTTCACACATATTTTAACGTGTATAGACCGCTACACTCGATGGGTAGAAGCCATTCCCTTGCGTGATACTTCCAGCGAGACAATTGCTCAGGCATTTCTGTACAACTGGATAGCCAGGTTTGGCACTCCGTCGACCGTGTCCACAGACCAGGGTAGGCAGTTTGAGTCTTACCTCTGGAAGGATCTTATGACTCTAATTGGCTCTAAGCGCCTTCGCTCTTGCAGCTATCATCCGCAAAGTCAAGGGCTCATAGAGAGGTTCCACCGACAGCTAAAGGCCTCTCTTATGGCCCATGGAACACCGGACAATTGGTCCGAAACTCTCCCTCTTGTCCTACTCGGTATCAGAACTTCGTACAAAGAAGACCTCAAATGCTCAACTGCTGAGCTCGTCTATGGCACCACCATCCGAATACCTGGTGAGTTTATACTTCCCTCTCCAAAAACTACGAACCAGCACACCTTCCTGTCACGCCTTCGCCAGTGTACCGAAGCATGGAAGCCGTCTTTGCCACGCCACCCTCCCCGTCCAACCTACATGCCTGCGGATTTGGAGACTTGCTCTCATGTGTTAATTCGGCATGATTCACACCGTAGCCCTTTGCAAGCCCGCTATGACGGACCTTTCCTCGTATTAAAACGCTATCGAAAGTTCTTCACCTTACAGAAGGGGAGCAAAAGCGAAAACATATCAGTGGATAGGATCAAACCGGCTTATTTTGAACATGATCCCGCTTCTTCCACCACTCTTGCCCCACCTTCTGCACCCGCACCATCTACCTCTACTTCGCAAGATGATATCGACTTTATGCCCGTTCTGCCTTTTACATCAACTTGTTCTCCACCTGAACCTTTGCCAACTCCCTCAGTTATTGTCACTACTTCGCCAGCTACTTCAGCGCCCCGCGCTACGACATCTCCGCCTCCTGTTCCAATACAGATTTCTCCTCCGAATCCGGAACCTATTTCGACTCAGACTTTACCGCCTTGTCTACCTCGTTCTACATCGCGTTATGGACGTACTCTTCGCCCTGTTGTCCGATTTTCACCTTGATCTAAACGACGCTCCACTGTTTAGAGGGGAGCTCTATTACCTTCCGTTTTCTACTTTTTCATTATTGTAGTCTTACTCGTCACGTGATCCCAAGCTTGCTTGCCATTGGTCACCGATTTCGCCATTTTCGCCTCGAACAAAGCTTTTACCATCGTTCCTCTAAAACATCCAAATTACGTGTTTTCCATTATAAAACATTTGCTAGATCTTGTGGATATTGATCGTGTGAGCATCAGTGATTCTGTTAATACTCGTTTAATGCTCCAACAATCTTCACTTTAACCTTTGCCTTCGAATTGTACAAGGTCTGTGTCTCGTGTTATTTTTAAGCCCTAATTTTTGTGCCATTTCATAAAGTGAATAATATTTGTCAGTGATATTTACTAAAAAGCATTCAGCATAAATAACCTTTATTGTGTATTACATTTTATTTAGATTTAAGCAATTTATTAATATTTTATTCAATTATGTAATGAATCTATGCCAAAAATTTTGTCATTTAATATAATAGTTTCCCTTAAAACAAAGTAAATAAAAAAAGAAAACGCATCATTTCATGCGTAACTATTATATTCCATATTGTAACCTCATTATTATTATTATTATTATTATTATTATTATTATTATTATTATTATTATTATTGTTAATTGTTTATAATATATTAATTATGTTTACTATTTCAATATAGATTTCCGACCGCTGACCAACTTGTATTATTGACCCAGCCTTTCTGATTTGTAACGCCCAACGTTACAATGTAATACATCGGGAATGACATGTCTGCTGACATTCCTGGAGGGGGTGCAGCGTATGGAGTAAACGAATGAGTACGACTGTTACGGGGGGCACCTTTACGGGATTGCCCGGGCCGTTGGGGCACCTGGGGTGTTCGGGGTTTGCTGGTCGACGAATCGGTGAAATTTTGCAAAGGACCCTCAGGTGTAGGAGAAGGAAGTACAGCATAGGTACCAGGTCTAGTAGTAGTAGGGACCGTGGTAGGGTCAGGCAGGGAAGCTGACAGATGGTAATTATTGTTGATGTTTAGCTCACCTTGGTTTAAATACGTTTTTTCTTTTAAGGACTTTTCCATATAAAAATTAACCACAGACTTCGTCACCATGAATGAGCACTATAGCAATAAAGCAAATGAGACATAAAAGCAAATAACAGGATGGGCTGGAAAGGCGTATATTTCATAAGGAAGGGT
>JABUQX010031510.1:40000-70000 GCA_015478945.1 Trachelipus rathkii | reverse complement strand
ATCATACTTTTCACTTCGATACCATCTCTACCTACACCAACTCTAGTATACTTATGGATACTCTTGTGTTTAAAGAAAGTATTACTTACACACATACCTCTCTCTTCACAGAAATCAATCACCTTCCTACCATTCTCATTTTCTCCCGCCACCCCAAAACCACCTGTTATACCATCCCTTTTTTGATCACCTATCCAACCATTCAGGTCCCCCAACACTATCAATCTGAAGCTCCTACCCACCCCATCCAGAGCATCATTCATCATTCATCATATATATATATATATATATATATATATATATATATATATATATATATATATATATATATATATATATATATATATATATATATATATATATATATATATATATATATATATATATATATTTATTATATATATATATATATAGTATATATATATATATATATATATAGGCATATATATATATATAGGCATATATATTATCGTAATGAAGCTTTGGTCCTCACCGAGGCAAATTTTCTGTAATGGAAGTCATTACCAACAATTCGTTTAGATTTCCTAAAATAATGTCTTCAAAAAAGTTGAATCTCCCGACCTATTTTAAAACTATTATCCAAACTCGTTAAATTAAAAAAATATTGTATTATATAATATAGTGAGTTTTAACACAGTAGTTCATATTAACCAATCATAGTACAAGAAAATTAGAGTTTTGTTAACTACAATGAAACATTAAACACTATTTTATCAACAGGGTAAGCTCTATTCAGAGCTCAAACCGAAGGAGCTATGGAATCGTCTGTGGAAATGATTCGGTGGTCTGTTTTATTGTAAATGGATGTGTTTCAGAAGAATGTACCGATAGTCTTTGATTGGTGGCTATGTGCTTGCTGTAAAGTGTAAACTGTAATATTTTAATCAAGCATTTTCTGCAACAATTTTTAGCAACTATTCTGATATACGAGGATGAGTCAGCAACTACCGAAAACTTGATTAGTCTTTATATCTTACAATGTAATAAGCCTGTTGAGAGAAATGCACAGAAATGTAAGGACGTATCAGCAGCGTACGACAGCGCTGGAGCATGTGTCTGTGCTTACAATTCAGTTTGCTTTGAAGCACTTCCGTTGTGTGTTGTCGGAAAGAGTGTTAATCAAGAATGACCTACTTTGAGCAGAGAGAAAACTGTAAATTCTGTGTCAAATTACGAAAACGTTTACAGAAGCATTCAGTTTGATAAAGTAAGTGTATGTTGATGAATCACACTGCGAACCCGAGTTTCGCAGTTGTCGCGCGATCCTCGCGCAAGACTTGAACATGCACCGCGTGTGTACGCACCTTGTCCCAAGATTCCTCACCCAGGAGCAGTGTGAAGAGCGGGCCTACATAAGCGGAGAGCTCATTGCTATGGTGGATGCGGATCGAGGATTGTTGAATAGGGTAATAACTGGCGATGAGACGTGGTGTTACCTGTACGACCCTCAAACGAAGCGTCAGACCTCTGAGTGAAAATCTTGAGTTCACTACGAAAACAAATGGTTCGAGCAGATCGCTCAAACAGGAAAATCTTGCTCGAGATCTTTTTTTTTGACATTAAAGGTCTCCTTCACTTTGAGTTCATACCTCAGGGTCATACAGTTACCAAGCATATGTACATTGATATTCTCCGTCGTTTTCGTGACGCAATTCGACGCAAACGTCCTGAGCTTTGAGAAGCGAAAAATTGGGTATTGCACCATGACAATGCCCCGGCACACAGTTCATTCCTGGTCTCTCCATATCTGACGAACCGCCACGTACCTATTCTTTCTGAACCTCTTTACTCCCCAGATTTGGCTCAAGCTGATTTTTATTTATCTTTTCCTTCGCATGAAGGATCTGTTATAAAGGACGACGATTTCTGTCGCAGAAGATAATTTCAAGTGCTACAAACACGTTACGTTTGAAAAAGGTAACAAAAAATGGCTTACAGCTATGTTTCGAGCAGTAGAACAAGCACTAGCAAAAGTGTGTGACAGCCGAAGGAAGGTACTCTAAAGGTGATATATGTGTTGAAAAGCCATTTAAAAATACATAATAAAAAGTTTAAATGTGAGCATTGCGGTAGCTTTTTTGACTACCTGTATATATATATATTCATAATATATATATATATATATATATATATATATATATATATATATATATATATATATATATATATATATATATATATATATATATATATATATATATATATATATATTTATACATACATATATATATATATATAATATTATATTATATATATATATATATATATATATATATATATATATATATATATACCAAAATGAACGTAAAATTTTGAAAATAATTAAATTATAAAAGTTTATAAACAATAAATTTGGACATAAATTATTTATATTCAAATTTCATCATAAAAAAAAAACAAAAAATATTTTACCAAACAGAATTTAAAAAAAATAAAAAATTCAAATGTAAAGTTGGCCAAGGAAATTCCTATACACGACAGTTGCCAATTAGCAAATTTATGGGTTAAAATATCGAACCAATTAGAATAATTCTGCCAATGAAACTTCTCTCTGTCTCCCTCTCTCTCTCTATTATACGTATTTAAAGCAAAACGAGAGAAAAGAGAGATAGGTGATCCTAATAGGCTGAATTTTTTAACCAGCGAATAATACTAGCTAGCAACTGTCATGTATAGGAATATCCTTGGACGACTTTACAATCATCAATTTACCCATAGAAATGTAAAATATTTACATATATTAAATATGTAGTGAAAAAAATTATTTATATATATATATATATATATATATATATATATATATATATATATATATATATATATTATATATATAATATATATATATATATATATATATATATATATATATATATATATATATATATATATATATATATATATATATATATATATATATATATATATATATATATATATATATATAGATATATAAAAAATCAGGAATATTTACAAACACTAAAATACAAATGACTAAATAAGTAGCACAGAGTATAAATAAACCATATCTTGCAAACAATATCACATCAATGAACACTGATCATTTTCATCAGCAGACGTATTTTGTTGTGACGTATCTGAAGATGTTGAAGGCTGGTCAGTTCCTGCATTTCTCGCTGGACCAAATGAAGGAAAACCTAGACCACTAAATAACGATGATAAATCGGGAAGTTGAGGATTTCCTTTTTCGTCCATTGCAATCAGTGGTTCGAAGTCTCCTACGAGTTCTTTTGGTGGCTGACCGAGTTCTTGAAGCTTTAACAGAGAAGTATGTGTTATATTGATATCAATGAGGAATTTTTAGAGTAAAGGTAGCATAACATAACAAAGAGCAAGAGCTATTAACTGAAATTATAATCCAAATAATTCCAGTTTACTTGGTAATATACAGTATGCATTTTATATTATTAATCTAAAAAACATTATATAAAAATTAATAAAATTATTATGATAACAAAGGAAGCGGATGGAGTACCTATTTATATATTAATCAAAAAAATCCAAAACATGAAAACCGCTAAAAAAGCAATATTTACATATTAGCAGCTTTTATTCATAAAAATTATAACTGTTAATAAAATTTCAAAAAAATTGTGTGAATTTAATGTTTTCTGATTCGGTTAATCAAATTTTATTTAGCGATATTATTATTATTATTATTATTATTATTATTATTATTATTATTATTATTATTATTATTATTATTATTATTATTATTATTATTATTATTATTATTATTATTATTATTATTATTATTATTATTATTATTATTATTATTCCTTCTTTCTTATCCTCCCTTTTCTTCCCACTAGATGTGGAGTAGGGTGAGTAACATGCACATTATTATTATTATTATTATTATTATTATTATTATTATTATTATTATTATTATTATTATTATTATTACTATTATTTAAAAGAATTTAAAAATTTATAAGGAAACAAAGATTACATAAGGAGCCAATCTTCGCGCTCATTTCAGTCTTGCTACACATTACTACATTCTCCTCTTTTTACACATCATGAACAATATTACAAAACACTTATTTCAAAAAATTAATTTAAATTTCATTGACAGAACCGGCCTCGAAGAAGCGACTTCCAAAGACAACCCCTCATCCACATCATCACGGACGGAGATGGGGTTGGTGCCGTCATAAAATTGCCGGACTCTTCTTCTTTCTTCATTAATTTCCGAAACCTTCACGATCCATTCCTCTAATTTCCCCTTTCTAGAACACCACCTCTCTTCTTCTTCTAGACCTCATCTCTTGTTCTTAACCGAACCCCAGGTGCCTGAGCGCTCTCACAGCAAAGACTACTCTTGTTCACTCCTACCCTCTCTATCCTCAATTTTCATTCAAAGGCGGATGTACGCAACCACGTAATCTGTTTCTGTTTCTAATTTGGAGTCTTATGAATTTTCTATTCTATCGCTTAAGCTTTCACGTCAATCTACAGTTAAATTCAAATGTTCTCTCAATTTATCCCCTAACTCTACTGATTAACTCTACAGCATTTGTCGCATGCCAGGGTGGTGTCCATGGAGCAGCTGACCTCTTGATCTTTCTCATATCTCTAATTGGGGGAAAGAAAATATGACCGTTTTCACTTCTAAACAAGCTTAAAAGAGGTTGGGTGTTCTAAGAAGACTTCGGAGCCTCTTCTCACCACCCCAGTTGGTTCCTATATGAGGGCGCTGTTCTCCCTTGTATGGAGTATGCAGCACATATTTGGAGTGGCTCCACACACACTGTACTCCTTGATAAGGTGCAATCTAGGGTTTTTCAACCTGTTAAATCTCCGACTCTCACTAACACTCTCTCTAATCTCTTTCAAACTGTTGAACAACAGTGTTGCATCACTCTCTTTTACTATCGCTATAACAATGCCCTCATGCAGAAGCCTAGCACACCCAAGACTCAATCCCTTTGCATTCATCAAGGATTTAATTGACCCAGCTCCCTTCATTTAATTTACAACTTTCTATTACACTGCATCATTTGTTCCCTTTTCATCCAACATATAGCCTAAATATTTAAACTCAGATACTTGCTCCAATTATTCACCATTAAACATGATTTCACACTGCAGACTCTCTTCACCCTCTACCATCACTTTAATCTTATCTACACCTACCTAACCTACCTTCAAACCCCCTCTCTCACAATCCTCTCAAACTTTCTTTAGATTCGCCACACAAAACCAAAACACCAGAGTAAAATAAGCAGGGGAAACCTCCACTCTCTTCCATTCTCCATCCGTCTAACACCTTCCCCTACCATACTTACCTCTAATTCTTTCATCCTTTCATCCAAATGCAAATTAAATAGCCATGGAGACATATCACATTCCTACCTCACTCCACTATTAATATTAAATCATTCACTTTCCACTCCATTTATTCTTCCACACGCTTCACTACTGACATACATACTTTTGATTCCATTCAGAAGTCTACCACCAATACCATATATCACTAACATCTGCCACAGAGCTCTCTATTAATCCCGTCATCCTACTTCTGTAAGTTCACAAAACTTCAAAATAGGCAAAAAAATCAGTTAACTAACTTCTATTTGGATTTCATTAATATAATAAATGATTCAAAATAAAATCACACTATTTTTTCATTTGAAATCAGAAGTAAAAGAATGACTATTATGTTATTCGGAAAAACATCTTTGTTTTGCAAAACACTGTTTAAATGCCTATAGCTTTTTAAATTAGCTTTTGAAGCTTTTAAATATAAATATATTAATTACAGAGTCTAAGTCTCATACAAATACAGTATTTTATAACGTCAAGTTTGTGAGAAGATATGAACTGAAGAGTATAAACGAGAGAGGGGGAGGGGCGCGCACCCAAAAATGCCAATTACTAAACACTTCTGGGCATCATGACTTGTGACTCAATTGACCTAATGAACTAAAATTTGCCATTTTCCTTATTGAGCCTAACCCTAATTGGCACACCACATTTGAAGCAACTCTGAGATGGTCACGTTTGAAATTGCAATTTTATTATGATTTCACATGGAATGCACCAAATCTTAAATACAATTTCTTCTTCTTCTTCCTCATTTTCTCATTCATGTGTTTCAATATGAAAATTTGATCTACACATACACTACATCTTCTAAATGCACCTTGTTCTTCACCAATCAGTTACACAGTCACTAAACGCACTGTTTGAACCAAAATACCAGCACATATCCATCACCCCTCTCTCCTCAACATTTATTCCTCTGACATTCCATGTACCCATACGATTCAAACATTTTCGCCGAAAGATAGAAGGCCGCTTACGACGATCACGACCTTCTCCGAGGCATGTATTAGCATTCCTGGCAAAAGATAGGTGGTAGTGGGCAGCCAATCCAACTACCACCGTCCTTTATTCGCCTTCTACGACACGGAGGACATACGATGTGGGCAATTCTGTCTCCTCCACACATAGGAATAAAAGGATATGGATGTCTGTAAGATGTCTAGAAGAGGGGTGTAGGTATAAGTGTGTGTGTGTGTATATGTGGATAAAAGGATGTAAGATGTTGTCTGGAGGATGAGTGTGGATATGAATGCAGAACAGAAAGGGGAACCATTAGGCACTGGAATGTCATACACACCATATGCAAAATGGGAAGTAATTTCATAGCTGTGAGTATGGTGCGCTACTCTTTATATATATATATATATATATATATATATATATATTATATATATATATGGGATATAAAATATATACCTTATTATATATATTAATATATATATATAATATATTATATTATATATATATATATATTATTAGATTATATATATATATATAAAAGTCCGGTGGCGCAGTGGGTTGAGTGGTGCGTTTGCACGCTTAAGGTCGTGAGTTCGAGTCCCCGTCAAACGGGATTTGTACTTTCGACTAGTCACCAGGACGGACACGAAAATTGCCGTTTGTAAGAGATTTTCTGTAATTCATTACAGTTTACGGCATAGTGGATTACACTAATCTCAATACCCTCACCTCACTCAATCCACTAGCCAACACAGTACAACGGTACAACCTTTAATACACACACACATACAGACACCTACATTCCTATTTTCGCCTCACGCACAGTAGGTATGTGAGTCCAGAGCCTAGCCATGTCCACTGATGGCTGGAATATCTTGACTTGGTTTCAGACTGAGGCTGGGGTTACTATCACCCTGATATATATATATATTTCCACTTTGTATGGGCCCACTGGTCGGGAAAAACATAAAATAGTAACCTTCCCCCGATTGTCGTGGTAAAATAACTAAACTACTAACTAACTACTAACTAACTAACTAACTAACTAACTAACTAACTAATTTTACAGTATTACTACCTAACTAGCTATCTAGGTAGCTAATTAACTAACAAGCTATCTAAACTAACTACTAACTAACTAACCTAACTAACTTAATCTAACTAACTAAACTAAACTAACTAACTAACTAACTAACTAACTAAACTAACTACACTACTAACTAACTAACTAAACTAACTAACTAACTAACTAACTAACTAACTAACTTAACTAACTAACTAACTAACTAACTAACTATCTAACTAACTAACTAACTAACTATACTAACTAACTAACTAGTTAACTAACTAGTACTAACTAACTAATTACTAACTAACTAACTTAACTAGTGCCCCACAAAATCGTTAACTAACTAACTAACTACTAACTAACTAACTACTAACTAACTAACTAACTAACTAACTAACAACTAACTAAACTAACTAACTAACTAACTAACCTAACAAACTAACCTAACTAACTAACTAACTAACTAACTAACTAACTAACTAACTAACTAACTAACTAACTAATAACTAACTAACTAACTAACTAACTAACTAACTAACTAACTACTAACTAAACTAACTAACTAACTAACTAACTAACTAACTAACTAACTAACTAACTAACTAAGTACTACTAACTAACTACTAACTACCTAAACTAACCCTTAAAAAACTTCACCTTTCACTAATTATTCTCTTTTAACCAACTAACTATATTTATATTTTTCAAATAAAAAGAATATACTATATATATATATATATATATATATTATATATATAATAAATTATATATAATATATATATATATATATAATATATTATATATATATATATATATCTATATATATTATATATATAATATATATTATATTAAAGTATATATATATAGTATATATATATTATAATATAATACTATATATATATAATTATAATATAATATATATATATATATATTATATATATATTATACTCACTTTTTGCATAAGAACAAAATCTGTTCTGAAGTTTGAGCCTTTACTTCTTCAGTATCGTCTTTATTTTCACTTTCAAATTTTTCGTACCACCTATGAATAAATATTTTTTTTTATTTTAGAATTTCAAAATTAAATTAAATTCCACATAACTATAATATACCTATAAATTTTAAACAATTAAAATTCTTATATATATATAAATTATATATATATATATATATTATATATATATTATATATATATTATATATTATATATATAGTATCTATTATATATATATATATATTATATATATATATATATATTATATTTCGTGAGTTCGTGTACAGGACTCACCACAGCTCACAAGGAAGCGGTCCCACTGGGTTGAATAATCAACTCCATGGGTGGGTCCTGGTTCATTATTCATTTTAAATGTTGTAAAAGAAAATTTAGATGGTGAAATAAATATTGTCAAAAAAATAAATAAAAACAAATAAAAAGATATCCTTACATTTTATATAGTCCTGATGTTACATAACAAAATTAACTGTTGTTAAGAATAAATTTAGTTCTTGGAGATAAGAGAAGATAGAGTTACTATTAAAATGGGAGGATTCAGACAAGATATGGGATAGCGCTTTAGAAGGTGCTATAAACCATAGAAAAGGCAAAAGACGACGACGAATGGGGTTCAGTTGAGGGCAATCACTGAAGATATGGTAAACAGATTGCGGGCATGGCGACGGCAAAATTTGCAAATGGGAGTACAATCCCATACAATGTAGTGGCTGTGAGTAATGTTGACGTAGTCAATGCAGAAGAGTGCAAGTATCATCTCGTGCAAGTGTTCTCGTCGGTGAAAGGAAGACCACTCACCAATGTTCGGCTTTACATTTCAAGTTTCGTCCCTCACTGATCCCTCGCCCAGTATTCCGGCCAGTAAGACCGGAAGCCTTGTCGGAGAAAAGAGGCGACATTGTCGAATTGAATCCGGAAGGTACCTAGAACAGCTCCGGAAAGAGGAGGTGGCCATTCTGGCCTCTCTGCTCTGTTCACGATTTCATTGCCAGTTACCCCTACGTGAGAGGGGATCCAACATAGTATAAATTGTTTTCTGCAAAAGTAGAGCAGAAAAAGAAATTGTTGTTTTAAAATAGGGGGGTTTAAGCGCTTTGAGGACGTTGAGCGAATCTGAATAAATGACATGAGTGGTCTTGGTTAAGGAATAAAATTCGAGAGAGGGCAATCGTTAAAGGCATTAATTCTGATGTAAAAATTGAAACGTGAGGGGGGAGGGTATGGGAAAGGTTGAGGTCAGGAAAGACAGCAGAAGACGCACCCACACTGGGACAGTGTGGGTGCGTCTGCCTGCCAGTTCTGGATCAATTGAAAGAATTTTCTTTACTTTTGGTCTTGTTTAGCTAAAAATTCGAAGTAGATTTGGGCCACGAAAAACTAAAAAACTTGCAAGGATATATAGATATCTCAGACAACCAGAGTTACTTGCAATGTAAAATAAAATGGGAAAATGTGATGCATTCACCGACTGACTTCAATCCAATGTTACAAATTAGTTTTATACTTTATTACATACTATATAATAACGGAAATTCAAAATATATGGTACCAAATTTATAACTAAAGCGGAAAGAATTTTAACACTTACTGGAAAAAAATTTATTTAGTAAATTTAATAAGGGAATACAGGTATTATCTTCTAGTCAATACCATTTGTAATAAAATTTAAAAATTAATTCTTTCATTCTCATTTATTTCAATTTAAAAGGTACATCAGTGGAAGTTTTGAATAAAATGCAACTAGGCTCACTACTACCAAAATATAATAAAGTAGTTGTTATTGCAAATTGATAATTTTTAAAAATATCTCAGATCGTTGAAAATAACAGCTAAAACTAAGAAAAAAATAAGAATAAAAAACAGCTGCAAATTTTAAGACATTACTTCTGTTGTTAACGAATCTTGAAGCACACATTCTTTTTCTAAATAAATTTGAAAAGGTCCCGTGTTCTCAATTAAGACCCAATATATATATATATATATATATATATATATATATATATATATATAGGCTCACCTTGTATATATATATATATAATATATATAATTATATATATATATATTAATCTTTATCTATTTATACTACATATATATATAAATAAATTCTATATATATATATATATTATAGTTATATAATATATATATATATTATCTATATATATATATATATATATATATATATATGTATATATATATATTATAAATATATATATATATATATATATATATATATATATATATATATTCCCCTGGGCTCACCTTGTTTTTTTTTTTTGTGGGGGGGGGGGGTTCATGTCATTTCTAGAAACCCAGCAACCTCCACCGGGCGGAGCCACAGGTCTCTTAGGGAGGATATTTGATATTGTATTCTGTAGGGAGTGAATGGGGGGCACCCACCTCAGCAGAAGGTGTTCGGCAGTTTCAGCTTATATTAAGCATCAACAACAGTGTGTGGAGGGAGTGTCTTGAGGTCGAAACCAATGTTTGTATTTCTGAAGATCAAGGTGATGTCCGGATCTTAATCTAGAGAGGGAGATTTGCATCTTTTCATTGGGAGATATTTTGGGGCGTAAGAATTTATGAGGTGATTTGGTGGGCGGTTGTTGAAGTGTTGTTTAAAGTGAGTATGAATATGACTTGAGAGAGATGTGCTATTTAGGGAAGGGGTATGGTTCTAAAGGGTTCGCCGTAGAAGAGGGCAGCCTTCCTGAAAGTAGTTATGACAAGGGTGGGTAGGATCAAGAGCCTTGGCGTAGAACTGTGTACCTATCATATCCAGATGATCCTGAATAGGGATAATTTTTGTTTCCTTATGCAAGTGTTGGGTAGGGGTGGTGTTTAGATCAATATTTTGCATTCTTTGTAACTTAATTCTATTAGTAGATGAAGTTAGAGGATACCACACTGTTTATTCGAGGTTGATTGTAGTTCTTAAGAATTGTTTGTATGTAGTTCATAGAGTAGTTGCTTCGTTGCTGAAGCTGTGGTGAGATAGAGTTTGTAGGACATTCAATTTTTTGTTTGTTGTACTTATGATGTTTTGAATATAAGGTGAAAAGGTGAAGTGGGTATTGAAGGTTATTTCGAGTATTATAGGTGTTTTGCTTAGGGGGATGACAGGAGTTATTTAGGATCACTTGTGGGTGAAAGGATGATTGGTGTCTGTCTGTGGTGATCAAGGTTATAGATGATTTCTCAGCAGAGGAATACATTCTGTTGGAATATAACCAAGCTTCTAGGTGATTTAGGTAAATCTGTGGATTGGTGGCAGTGGGTACTGAGGGGTCTGATATGATTATAGTTATGTCATCTGCGTAGGTTATTAGTTTTGAATTGGAGTTTGGAGGGTAGAGATATCAGCTGTAAAGAAGTTAAACATATTGGAGAAGGATGGCTCCCTAGGAACTCTATTTCTTAGTTTTACTGTTTTAGAGATTTTATGTGTATGCTGGATACCTGAGCAGTGCTTCCAGATATAAAAATATATATTATATATATATATATATATATATCTTGTTCTTTCTTTAGCTATCTCTTTTCCCCAAGACTGGGAGTACAGGTGGCGCTTACAAAGCACCGGACAAGAAACGTATAGAGAATATGACAATGTCGAAAAGAAAGCCGCAGCCTTAACCCCCTCTGTACCAATAATTAGTGAGAACTCGTCACAGACAGAAACATCCACCCTAGAGCTTCATGGACCCCGACGGACCCTCACAATGGCATATCGTCAATGTAAGGGGTCATCCCTTGGCCCAGGGGCCACAACCATGCCCCCATCCAAAACCCCGCCACTCTCTTCTATCATGCACCCTTACTCTCGCCTCTGCCAAACTCAATTTCTCTCCTTCAGACATTTCTTTATTGACTCAATCCACTTTCTCTTCGTCTCCCAGCCGGTTCGGGTTCCCAACACTCACCATTATACATCCGCTCAACCAACCGACTATCACTCATATCCTGTTCCACATGACCAAAACCATCTCAACTACTTTCATTTATTCTTTCTCATTTACACCCTTTCTTCAACACCACACCACTCTCTAATACGTTCATCCTCCTTTATCATTCTCTTCACGACCTAGTACATCGCCCTAAGATTTTCCATTCCTGAAACCATCATGAACTTTAGATCTATACTTCTTATTCCAGACCATAGTCTTCACTACTATACAATTAACACAGGTAACAACAATACCCTCATGTAAGACCCTAGCACACTCAAGACTTAGTCCCTTTGCATTCACCAACGATTTAATTGCACCAGCCAACTTCCTGCCATTCACAACTTTCCTACTACACTCTGCATCGTCCGTTCCCTTCTCATCCAACATATACCCTAAATATTTAAACTCAAACACTTGTTCTAGCTGCTCACCATCTAACATAACTTCACACTGAGGAGTGTCCTCAACTCACAACCATAACCTTACTCTTATCCACGTTTATCCTTTCAAGCCCCTCCTTTACACACCCTGCCAAATCTCTCTACCAATCCTCCTCAAACTCTCTTCAGATTTCGCACCACACAGAACCAAATCATCCGCATATAATAGGTAGGTGCAACCCTCCTACTCATCTCCATCTCGCACCCTTCTAACACCAATTTCCTGGCCATCCCCACCTCGAATTCTTTCATAACCCAATCCATATACAAAGATTGAATAGCCAAGGAGACATAACACAAATACCCTGTTTACTCGCTATTAATCTAAACCAATCACCATTTGCACCAAATTTATTCTGACACACGCTTCACTATCGTCATTACATACTTTTTATTCCATTCAGAAGCCTACCCACCAACCCCATTATATCACTAACACCATGTCATGAACGCTCCCTAATTAAACTTATCATACGTCCTGTTGCATAATCCTAAAACCTAAATATCAAATTTATTTTCTTCCTTCTCTCTATTTCTCAATCATTTTGTTTCAATGTAAAAGATTTGAATCCACACATTCTCTACCACTCCTAAACGCAACTAGTTGGTCTCTTGTTCTTCACCAATCAGATCCTTCAGTCACTCGACGCCACTCTTTCGACCAAAATACCAGCATATACCTTCCCTAACACACTCAATAAACTTATTCCTATAATTTCCTACAGTTCCCCTTTTCTCGCCTTAACCCTTATACAAGGGTACTATTACCTGCTCTCCTCCAATCCCTGGAACTATACCCTCTACTAAACGCTTTGTTAGGCAACTTCCAAATCCAATCATCACCATCTCGCCTCCGTTTTGATCATTTCACCAGTAATTTTCATCTATACCTGCAGATTACCATTCTTAAACTTTTTCACTCTACCCATTACCCTCATCCCCCAAAATACCTATTCCTTCTTGGCACCATCAAACCCAATCACATTCACTATCACCTCTTCAATTACTGTAATATTGTGCCAAGATTCCCAAGTGTTCTTTTCCCACACTCTCTCACACCTACTTTCATCAGTTACAAAGCACGCAATCCTATTCATTATCTACAGACAGATTCCCCTTAATTTCTCCATTCTTAACCTTTTGCCGCTCCTTTCCAGAGAGCTTTCCTATTCCCATTAAGGTCCCCCTTCATCCTCCTTCCCAAACTGTTCATTTACCTTCTTGTATATATATATAATATATATATTATATATATATATATATATATAATATTATATCTATATATATATATATATATATATTATATATATTATAATATTATATGATATATATTATTTATATATAGTAATATATATATATATATATATATATATATATAATATATATAATATATATATAATATAACCGTATATATATAATATAATATATAATATATATATATATATATATATATATATATAATATATATATATATATATACATATATATATATATATATATATATATATATATATATTATTATATAGTATATATATATATATATATATATTATATATATATATTATGTTTTTTTTTTTTTTTTTAACTTTCTCGCTCCCTGCCCACCCCTCCCTTCAGAGTGACCCCACCTTCGCTAAGATATCCCGCGCCGCAGTCGGCCTCCCTTCAAGATGCTTTAATTTTAGGATGTCCCAGGATTGCTCTGGGACCGATGGTTGTTAGCTGACACTCTATTGGACAGTGTTTCCTCATAAGTTGGGCGATAACGCCCTTCCTTTGTGGTGCTGAGGCCTAGAGGGGGCGGTAAGGGGGCCTAGAAAAAAATGGGGGGTGTTGAAGTTTATTTAGTAATTTTAGTTCATTATTTCTTTATAATATAATAATATAATTTTATATATTATATATATATTATATATATAGTTATATATAATATATATATATAATATTATTATTATATAATCTATATATTATTATATATATATTATATATATATATATTAATATTATATGTATAATTATATATATATATATATTATAAATATATATAGTATATTATATATATATATATATATGCATTTGTGGTTTTTAATTTTTGGTAAAGTAAAAAAAATTGGGGGGCGCTGAAAAATAATTGATTTTCAAAGTGGGCGGTAGACGAAATAGGTTTGAGAGTCTATGCTCTAGGAGGAAGTGAGACAAAGTCTCCGCCCTCCGGGGCCTGGTTGCATTTTGTGCAGATGTTTGATGTGGTCTGGTTAAGTTTAAACCTGTATTTGTAATAATGCAGATTTGGGTGGTGGTCGCATCTTAATTTGGCCAAAGATGATTGGACTGTTACAGGAAGAGAGTTGAATTCAGATGCAATTTCTGGTGGATGTTCATTTAGTATATTGTTCGGGTGTCAGTTTCTTAAATAATTTTCAGTTCTGTGTGTATTTGTTTTGCATAAGAGGTGTTGCCCTGTGGGGGCCGGATGTTGTTTAGGATTTGTTTGTATAATAAGGCTGGGGAAGATAGAGGTTGTTTTAACCTGTGGTTAGTAGGGTTGGAAAGTGCAGTGTGGCATGGGTGTTGAGGTGTTTGTGTTTTAGTGTAGATCTGTGTGCCTATCATTTTTGTTTCTTCATGTAAGTGTTGTTGTGAAGTTGTAGTTGTGCAACCTGTTATAATTCTGATTGCTTTGTTTTGGGTGGTTTGAAGTTTTCTCATGTTTCCCTTGGTTAATAATGGGTGTCATGTAGGTGATGAATAATTTTCTGTTTAACGGATGTATTGTTTGTAGATGGTGATGGATATTTGTTTATATATATAATTACCAACCTGTTTCATGATGTCATACTGTTTATTATAGCGTTCATAATCTTCTTCTGTAAGACTCATCCTGTTATCAGCAAGCCAATCCGGGTACTGTAATAAATATATATATATTATATATAGTATATATCCTTATATATGTAGCTATAATATATATATATATATATATATATATATATACTTATTATATATATTATATATATATATATTCACCTTTCCACAGTGACCAAACCATCTAAACGTACTCTCATTTATTCTTCATTTCATCCCGGTTTCCTTCACACACATGCAACTCTCTAATGACGTTCATTCTCTTTTACCAATTCTTTCTCCACACCTAACAAGCCCCTAAGATTGTCATCTGAACACATTGAACTTTAGATCTATTACTCTTATTCCAGACCACAGTCTCACTATATACTATTAACCAGGTAAAACAGCATACCTCATTGTAAGACTTAGCGCACTCAGACTTAGTCTTTCACATCCACCAACGATTTAATTACACCAGCCACCTTCTGCCATCTCACAACTTTCCTACTACATTCTGCATCATCCGTTCCCTTTCATCCAACATATATCCGCTAAATATTTTAAACTCACGACACTGTTCAAGCCTGCTCACCATCTAAACATACAGACTTCACACCGTAGGACTGTCTCATCTCCCAACCATAGGACCTTACTCTTATCTATGTTTATCCAAACGCCCTCCTTTTTACACTACCTCTGCCAAATAAATTCTCTACCAATTCCTCTCAAACTCTCTTCAGATTCGCCACACAAAACAAGTCATCCACTTAAAATAGGTAAGGCACCCTCCACTCTCTTCCATTTTCCATCATTCTAACACTATCCCCTGCCACCCCCACCTCTAATTCTTTCATAACCTCATCCATATACAAATTGAATAACTAAGGAGACATCCAACACATCCCTGCCTCACTCCGCCTTTTTAATATTCAACCAATCACTTTCGAACTCCATTTATTCTTACACACGTTTCACTATCGTCTTTATAGCATAACTTTTTGAATCCTATTCAGAAGCATACCACCAACACCATATATCACTAACACCTGCCATAGAGCTTCCTATTAATCCTATCATAAGCCTGTTGCAAATCCATAAAACCTAAAATCCTAAAAACCATTTTCCATCATTCTAACACTATCCCCTGCCACTCCACCTCTAATTCTTTCATAACCCTATCCATATACAAATTGAATAACTAAGGAGACATAACACATCCCTGCCTCACTCCGCTATTATTAAACCAATCACTTTCGACACCATTTATTCTTACATACGTTTCACTATCGTCATACATACTTTTGATTCCATTCAGAAGCATACCACCAACACGATATATCACTAACACCTGCCATAGAGCTTCCTATTAATCCTATCATAAGCCTGTTGCAAATCCATAAAACCTAAATAAATTTCTTCTTCTTCTCTCTCATTTTCTCAATCATTTGTTTCAATGTAAAGATTTGATCTACACATCCTCTACCACTTCTAAACGCACCTTGTTCTTCACCAATCAGTCCTTCAGTCACTCGATGCGCTCTTTCGCCCAAAATACCAGCATATATCTCCCCTACAACACTCGATAAACTAATTCCCCTATAATTACTACACTTACCCTTACATAAGGGTACTATTACTGCTCTCCTCCAATCCCTCGGAACTATACCCTCCATAAAACGCTTTGTTACACAACTTCCAAAGCCATAAATCACCATCTCGCCTCCCGTTCTTGATCATTTCACCAGCAATTTCATCTATACCTGCAGATTTAACCATTCTTCATATATATATATATATATATATATATATATATATATATATATATATATATATATATATATATATATATATTATATAATAAAAAATTATATATAAATATATATATATTAATTATTTTATTTATATATAATATATACATATATATTATATTTTCAGATATAACTATTATATATATATCATATATATATATATATATATTATATATATGGTAGAAACAAACCTTTGCAACAATTTCCTTAAGAGGAGGATAAAGAACGTCTTTAGAAAGAATATTTTCAAGCATTGTCTGCATTAGTGGAAAAAGTCCACTTAAATCATTTCCACCCTCGGTTGGTGAATCACTGAAACCAAAGCTTTCAAAAATTTTCCCTAAATCTTCTGCTGTGGGAACCGCCTAATAATAATAATAATAATAATAATAATAATAATAATAATAATAATAATAATAATAATAATAATAATAATAATAATAATAATAATAATAATATTTTTGTGATAATCATCACTTAGCTTTAACATACGTTTACATGGTACATTACAGAAATATCCAAAGGAATTGTGATGGTAATGAGAAAGTGAAAATGAAAAAAAAAAAAAAAAAAAAAGTTAATTTCCACCATATAAAAACATGCTGAAATAGCAGCTGTTCATAACAATATGAAGCTTACTTCATTGTTGGCAAAGAACATATCAGAGCGTAAATGGTAAAACTTTAAAAAGAATGAAATTATGTAAAATCTATATAGCAAGAGGACTTCAGGTATATATCTAAAACATAGCAGATTGGGGGGAGGGGGGAGTTTTGAGATTGCCAAATTAGTATCTATGCTGTTTCATCGAGATATATAATGTACATAGAGAGCAAGTGAAAAAGTAAATATAAAAATAATAAATACAGTAATGTTAAAAATTTCTGTAGTAAATTTTAAAATGAAGTAAAAAAGGTATATAGTATGCAACTGAAATGAAATTAGAACTAAAGTCTAATCAGACCTTAAAATAATTATTGCAGAATACACACTTTTTATAAACATAGTAAATAATAGCTGTTTTAGCTATAAAGTCAATATGATAATATACAAAGAATAAAAAAAAGAAATACCCAATATCCTATTTGTTTAAAAAAAAAAAAAAAAAGAGAAAAAAAAATAATTAGGAAAATCATAAATCAATAATTTTAAGGACTGATTAATTTGTCAAATTTTTACCCTTTATATTAACCTGGGCCTCCTCTTTATTTTGGGCTATTTGTTGCATGGTATCTGCAAGACATGAGGTAAAGTCTTTCTCTGTTGCAGAGGTTGCTGCTGCTTTTGCTGCCACCTCAGCAAATTTGGCAAATTCTGCTGACATCGCTCCCAAATCAATTGAATTTTCATCTGAAAAAAGAAATAATTAAACAATCAATACATTCAACATATTTACAAGTTCCTGACATATGATTCCAGATTTTCAATACTAATGTCTAATGTCATATGATAATATACATTTTCTTTATATAAGTAGGATAGGTTATGTGAAAGTTGCAGTGAACATATTGAAGATCATAAAGCAACAAACAACAAAGTTTGAAATGCTTTCATAATGCAGTAGTATTTACTGTCAGTTTCTATATCCCAAAATGAGGTTTTAACCTAGCTCTACTGGGCAAACTGAAAAGTTGCATTTCAAATGTATACTGGGTATATATATTGAAATAATCGCCTCTGGCATATTACCATCACAGAGCTAAATGTTATGATACTCATATAAAGTTTTTAATGAAAAAATTTAAATTTAAACCCACCAGTACTAATGTCATTTGATGTATTTTGATGACTTAAAACAGTTTTCATTGTACTTTCAAAGTTCTGAGTCATTGCTGAAATGAACTCTTCACTCCAAACATTGGAGTTTTCTTGCAGCGGGTCTTTGCTTCCCTCAGGTTTCTTTGGAGGAACTGGTTTATTAAAATCCTCCAATGCATCTATAAAATAAAAGCAAATATTTGTGGATAAGTTTGTAAAGGTGACAAATAATAATAATAATAATAATAATAAAAATAATAATAATAATAATAATAATAATGTAAGAGAATACTAACCATCTAATAAAGAATCCAAACTTGATTTCTGATTACTTAAATCATTAAGTTCTTGGTTTTCCATATTCAAGCTCTTATCATAAATTGGGAAAGGTAAAAAAAAAAAAAAATTGCACAAACAGATATTTTAAACTACCAAGTAATATATATATATATATATATATATAATATATATATAATATATATAGTTATAATATATATTATTATATATATATATATATATATATATATAGTATATAATAGTATTATATATATTATATTATATTTTATATATATATATATATATAAGTAGTATGAAGTACGAAAGTTATTTAATAAAATTTTATAATATATTATATTATATATAATATATATATATATCATATTTTAGGTGGATGCACGAGAGTGATTTGGCCGGAGGCCGTATGGTAGAATAAAAATTTTAAAAATTCGCGGGCCGGATGGCCTAAGAAGTCTTTTGAGAATGAAATTTCATTTAAAAACTTTATATTTTATATACTATTATAATATATATATATATGTTATATATATATATATATATATATACTATATATAGTATATATATATATAACATATTAGGTATATATATATAATAATATATTTATATATATATATAATATATATGAAGGATTGACTCTAAATGCAATTATCATGGCACCTTCCTGTCCGGATCTCTAAGTAGTAACTTACCTTTAGAGAAGTTACTACTCCTGAAAGTGGCTAACCGTGAGGTGTGAACTACTTGTGCGCTACTGGGAATACATTACTAATCACAGAGGAACCCAAGAGAAAGGTCAAAATATTATTGCACAAAACCTTTATTGGATCATCTTGAAGAGAAACATAAAGCATTATGTTTAAAGATAAAAGAATATCTGAATCTTTCAAGAGGAAAAGTGTCCGAAAAAAGAAAACATGATACCACAGTACACAGCAGATGAATGATCCATGTTCATTCCATATCATCAAACGTTCTAACCTCGGTATTAAAAGATTCTTAGCCGTGGACATTTTGGTTGTAAATAAACTGATAAATGACTAAAGTTGGTGGTAATTAAAGATAGAAAAAGTCGAGAAATTCATTTCAAAATTGGGAATTGATTGCTGTGGACAATCTGCCATTTTTCTTTTGTGAAAGACTTCCGATTTTAATGAGATTAATAAAATCACGTATGTCCACAATATATATATTCCATCAAGGAGGTACTTTTTAGAGAGATTATCCAAACAATATATAAAAGGGTAAAGAACAAAATAACCCTTCGCTGCAAGAATATAAGCAAGTATCATTACATCAGATATTGGACTGGCTCATATAACTAATGAAAGCTTTTCAGTATGTTCAGGGCAGTTGGATTGACAAAGATTTTCAAAGGAAGAGAAGAGTTGAACATTACAAATCAGTAGTTTTAAGTGTTCTCATTCAGCAGAAAATATATATGTCTAAAAAGTGAAGAATATTAAGAGCTGGGATTTAAAAAAAGAAAAATTTTGTTGTCCTAAGATAACGCACCAAACTATTACAAAAGTTCATGAGAGCGACAGTGTTAATAAATGAAACAATGTTTATTTCATTCTTTAAACCAGCTAGAATACATGACTGCTATATTTTTCTCCAAATGACAATTAAGATTTAATTATCTTTATGTAGGAAAATTGTAGGTTCTTTTAGTAGATCAACCAATTGCTACAACAAATTAAGCGGAATGTCAAAAAATCTAAATTTGCCAATCACAAGCTTATCCAAGATGTGGAACAAGATGGAATTCATCATATTATATGCTGCAAAGGATGATAGAGCAAAAAATTGCAAATTATTATATTATTCCTTTCAAATTCGAAAAAATCAACCTAGATATCTTAATGCAAATCCCACACCTGGAAAGTCTTGGAGAATATTAATTAGATTGCGCTACAACCAATTTGAAGAATTAAGCTAAAAGAGCGCAGTGATGATGAATATAGATTTATCCTTTTGTAATACCTGCACGTTAATGCATTGGAAAAGCTATTAGCAAAACTTGGAAGGATCAGCGGTGTAAAAAAACTATGAAATGATGAACTTTTCGAAAATCTGTTACGGAACGTTTTGGTACCATTAAGAGAAGAGACTTTATGTACTTGCAACAGTTCTAAATCACAATACAAATATTAGCTCCTTTGATATTATTGATCAGAATAAAACAGTAATTTTTGCTCCACAAGAAAGAATCAAAACTTTATAAAAGCTAAGAAAATATTTACATTAAGTTCAGATTCCTGATGGAACAAATGATTGATCAAATGATCAGTCTCATACAGATTCAAATGAAGAATCTGAAAATGAAACGGCAGATATGAAGAAGGAATCGCCTGGAAAGTTGTGGAAATCCAGTAACCAAAATAGCGGTATCAAAATCATCGTTAGAAGAAAACTGAATTTTTTTGTCGTTCAAAAAAGCGCCCTTCCCCTGATCAAAGGAGTAAAAAAGTTAAAATACAAACGTAGAAGGCAGCAGTGAGAGAAAATAACATGAATTAGAAAATCTTTTCAAACTACTGTGGATAAATTTTTTGCAGCACCACTTATGGAACAAAAATCGGATGCTGATCTATCTGTTTATGGTGAAAGAAAGAAGCTATTTATCCTGATTGCATCTGTAACTGAATTATCTAGGAAAATTTCTCTCTGCTCCCACCTTCCGGGAAGAGTATTTAGGCGAGAGAATGTTTAACCAATGCAGGAGATATTTCTACCAAGTAAAGGAATCTCTTTCCCAATACTAAGCTGTGTCATTCTCCTGCGCTTAGAGCATAATTTCAAAGCATTGGATTTTAAATATTAGAGAATGGCTACCTAGAATAGCAAGGCATTAAGCTATTTTAACTTTCCTCCTTCACTTGACTTTTGTTTTTAACAATATATTAATTTTCTCAAAAATTCTATTGTGATACTCTTTACAGTATCGATAACAGCTGGTACATGCACTTTATTATATAATACTATATATTATATATATATATATATATATATTATATATATATATATATAAATATATATATAATATATATATATTATATATATTATATTATAATATATTATATATATATTTATATAAATATATAAATATATATATATATATATATATATATATGTATATATATATAGTATATATATATAATATATAGTATAATATTATATATATATTATAATAGGATAATAAATAGTTTCAAATGTTAGTTTGCTAAAACTAAAAAGCTCTTTAATAATTTAAAAGATTAAGCTTTGATATATAAATCATAATTTTTTAGTCTTTTTGTCAGATATGGCACATGTAGATTAAAAGTTCTTTTACGAATGTCATGTTACGCTGTTTCTGTATTGAATTTTTAAAGCTAGATTTATAAAAAGTGTATTTTTGTTAGGGTTGTCATTTTGGGATATCAAACCCTTTTTAAGTTGTTTATCAAAAAATAATTAGTCATTTAGTAAATGGTGTCATATAGGCCTATTCATATTATTATATATTATTATAGTGTTCATAAATATTAGTTATTAGTTGACGTTAATATTATCAGTACTAACAAAAAAATACTTGGGAAATAATGTTTTTTTACGACTTTTTATTGAATCAAGTTTCTTCTAAATAAACATTTATTTAATGTAAATATCTTCAAGAATTTCAAGGAATTATAACTATTTTTATTTTCAAAACCAACTACCTTTTAAAATATAGGTCTGCGGCCGGAGAAAGCCGGAGACTAGTGGTCCTCCGGCCGGAGCCGAGATCTTTAAAAAGGCCGGAATTCCGGCCAAGCCGGAGCCGGAGCCCGTTTGAGATCCGGTGCATCCCTGAATTATTATATATATAATATATAATGATATATATATATAAGTATATAAGTATATATATATTATATATATATATTATATATATATATATATATATCCCAGATTGTGGGTGAGGTGCATAGTATACTCCAGAAACAGAAAAGTAGAAGAAGAATACCCTATGACACAAGTCGAAAAGAAAATCAACCCTAGGGTTTCACAAGGCTGCAAAAGACCCTCACTGTGGTATCTCGTCAATGTGAGGTTCCTCTCCTGGGCCAAGCATACCCACATCACAAAACCTAGCCATTCACTCCTATTATGAACCTTTCTTCTTGCCTCTGCAAAACTCACATTTCTCTCCTCCAGGCATTCCTTTACTGACTCAATCCATTTTTTCTTCAGTTTTCTAGCCTGTCAATTCTCAGCACACTCACCACTATACATCCTCTTAACCAACTGACTACCACCCATCCTTTCCACATGACAAAACCATAATAATGCACTCCCGCTTATTCTCTCATTTATGCCTTTCTTCACACCGCACAACTCCCTAATGTGCTCATTCATTTTATCAATTCTTCTCACACCTAACACAGTCCGAAGATTATCCATCTGAACACCTTACCTTACATCTATGCCTCTTATTCCAGACCATAGTTTCAATGCTATACATTAAAACAGGTAATAATATACCCTCATGCAAAACCCTAGCATACTCCAGACTTAGTCCCTTTATATCCACAAAGGAGGATTTAATTGCACCAGCCACCTTCCTACCATTCATAACTTTCCTATTACACTCAGGATCATTCATTCCCTTTTCATCCAACATATATAATAAATATCTAAACTCGGACACTTGTTCCAGTTATTCACCATCTAATATGACTTCACACTGCAGATCTCCTCACTCACTACCATAACCTTACTCTTATCCACATTTATATTCAAACCCCTTCTTTTCTTTTACACACCCTACCAAACCTCTCAAACTTTCTTCAGATTTATCACAAAAACCCAAATCATCAGCATAATATATATATATATATATATATATATATATATATATATATATATATATATATATATATATATATATATATATATATATATATATATATATATATATATATATATATATAGTTTCAATAGTTCGAATAATGAGGGTTTCACTAGAACTTGAAAAATACATTTGGCAATATTACTTTCTCTATATTGATGAAAAAAAAAAATCTAAAGAATTATTAGCTAAATAAAAATTGAAAGATGTGAGGCCTAATTTCAAGCACCGAGTACACTTTTCATCTTGTAATTATTAGTACTTTTGTATATTTAGTGTATAAAAATGGTCTCCCACAGTTATTTAGACTTTTAATTTCTGTACATTTTCTGTCTATAATTTGAATTTGGAGAATTAATAATGAGTGTTTCAACAGAACTGAAACATTACCTCGAGACTTCATTATTGATAATGAATAAATGATTATTTGTTTTCAATGTCCGCAACTTTTGCATTATATATCCAACATTTAAAAAATCAGTAACCTACCATTGGCAAAATAAAAAAGCATACCTTGCATTCCTGCACACCTATTGAATTTGTATTGATTAACCTAATACATATTAATGTGCATGATTAATGGTGGCTTCAATGATTGGCAGTGCAAAGCCAATCAAAATGCATTTAATGAAACTCCATCACGTGAATTTTATGGGATCAAAAAAATATTTGTATTACAAAAACAATCCCAGTGTTCATGTTTGTAAATGAAGGGAAGGCAAGCCTACTCTCGGAAGTCAGAAATTTATAGTCGTGTGCAGAGGATGAGCGATTCATCCTGATATGACGTCGTTGTTTAAAGTCATTCTAACGTCGCTTTTCATGGTTTAAAAATATTACTTATCCTTCGTCATCGGATGTCATAATTTGCCGGCAGAAACGCAACCTTTCATTCTATAGAATGGAATTATGGAACTGAACACTAGCAGTTCCGAGAAAGCATCCATATAAAACCGGAAATAAAAAAAAAAAAAAAAAAAAAAAAAAAAAAAAAAAAAAAAAAAAAAAAAAAAAAACTAGATTAAGGTCATTGTATAAATATGATAAGGATGAGAACACAATCTAAGTATTAGATTGTGATGAGAACTAATGAAACGCTGCTCTTGCAATCGAATGCGAGAAAAAGAGTAATGACAAGGAAAGCTTAAATTAAATTATAAGTCGACCTCACATTTTTCCTACCAATATTCAATACAACCCATGTTGCCATACCACGATCATGTATAAATAAATAAATAAATAAATAAATAATTAAAATTATAGTACTTCTATGCAATATTATAATATTCGGATCATTTTTTTGTGTGCGTGAGTGGAGTGTACTTCACCGCTGCAAAACTTGCCGCTAAAAAGTAAAACAAATATAATAAAGTTTCGTATATAGCAAAAGTTTATTATTATAGTAAAATATTTTGGTATTGTTCTATATTTGAATCAGTTCATATTTTCTGAAAAATTTTTCTGTTCAAAAAAATTTCTAAGTTCAGAAAAGTTAAGTTAAGTTAAGTTTTTTAAGAAAATTCTTTAGTGGCAACTGGCAAGCTTCTGGCATAATTCCAGAAGCTTGCCACTAAAGAATTTTCTTAAAAAACTTAACTTAACTTTTCTGAACTTAGAAATTTTTTTGAACTTAGAAAAATTTTTCAGAAAATATGAACTGATTCAAATATAGAACTTTCCCAATATTTTTAGTATTTATCGCGGTAAACTTTTTTTTTGAAGGAAATTGCCTAATAATTTAATAATTTAATATAAATTACTTAATTACTTTGTGTTCGAAAACGCCATAAAGAAGAAGATGCCATTTAAGGAAGAGATAAGATATTTATTTGTTATGAACAAATCACAACGTTGCAAACATTTCGACGTAGGAAAATAAAGGCTTAACTTTATTTCGAAACAGCCGTTGGAAATTTTGAATTTTGAAGACCGTATTCGCAATTTGTCCGATAATTTCCTTATCTGTCTGGCCTACTGTATGTTAATAAATTTATATTGTGCAGAACCAGTGATAACATAAATGATTCAAATTCGTATGCAATTAAATTTATCAAGCCAATAAGAAAATAATATTGGCACTCCATGGAGTATCTAAAGGAGAACCTAAACACTATTTGCAATACTGAAGCATATATTGAGAGATTGTGGCCATTGAGTGAGGTTGTGTTTCACTTTGCTCTCCCATTTTAAGAGTATAATTTGCTTACAAATATAATTTAGTATAATCAACTATCAAAGTAAACTTTGTTATAACTTAGTGTACAAGTAACAAATTAGTGTTCTGTGTCAATCTATGGATTTTAGACACGTTTATATTTTTGGTGATTATTTCTGCAGTTAATTTATTAAATCCACAAAGCCCCCTAGGGCTTGTCAATAACTAACTTATACACAAAGTCTACAACTAAAACTAAAAACTATATATACATGCTAACCATACTGCAACTTTAATAACTATAGTAACATGCAATAAACTCAATAACTACAGTAACTAAAAACTCACCAATTTGGCTTAGTCAATATATACTATATGATATCCAAACCATCCATATACCTATCCAGTCCTTTCTTAAATGATGCAATCGAGTTACACTCAACAGCCTTCTGTGGCAAACCATTCCAAAATTTAACAACCCTATTACTGAATAAATGCTTTCTTATATCAAGATGGCTTGCTTTCTTCTTAATTTTCTTATTATGCTCCCTGGTCATCTGTCCGTGTTTTACTATGAAGAATTTATTGGTTTCTTTATTATCAATAGATGTAAATATTTTGTAGACTTGTATCATGTCCCCTCTGAGAAATCGCCTTTCTACAGAAAACATTCCTAACTCCTTCAGCCTTTCCTCATAGCTCTTACCCTCAAACCCAGAAATCATCCTTGTTGCTCTATCCGTGTGCACTCTCTCTAGCATATCTAAGTCTTTCATAAATAAGGGGCCCAAATTTGTGCAAATACTCTAATGCTGCCTACCCCATAGCTATTTACCAGTTTACTTATAACTTACTGCCTGGTTGTAAAACAACATGCGATTTATTTATGCCCCATCAATCTTATTAGCTTTAAATTCCTTGCTTCCAAACACTGATTAGCTACTTTCAAATTTCTGCTTATAATCACACCTAAATCTTTTTCTTGGTCACAGACTCGAGCCAGACCCCATTCATTTCGGTAGTTAAAACTTTTATTTGAGTAACCTAGGTGAAGAACCTTACACCCTTTACTATTAAAATTCATTTGCCACTTATCTGTCTCCCAAGAAGTTTTTTAAATCCAAAAAAGGAAAAAAAAAAAAAAATCCATTTTGCCTTTTTATACATCATTCACTATTCCTAACTGAGGTGGCCACTTTGGTATCATCTGCAAACTTAGAAACCTTGGATTTATGTCCCTGGTCTAAATCCTTTATATATATGAGGAACAAAAGTGGCCCCAACACTGAACCATGTGGGAACCATCCACTCTCCTATTTCCCATGGTGACTTATGCCATTTAGTGTACACACTGTTTTCTATTCCACAAACATTATTTAATCCAACCATTTACCACTCCACCTATACCACATTGCAAAAACTTCTTCATCAGCCTTGTGTGAGGAACCTTATCAAAAGCTTTGCTAAAAAGTCTAGATATATAATATCAACTGGATCTCCTCGGTCATTGCAGTCATTTATGTATTTCATAAATTCTAAAAGGTTTGTCTGACATGATCTACCCTTTCTGAGACCGTGCTGGGAGTCGTACAATACCTTGTTATCTTCTAAATATTTCTCTATATGACCTTTCAGTAACTTTTCCAGAGCCTTTACAACCGGAGATGTTAAGCTAACTGGCCTATAATTTCCCAAATCTTCCTTACTACCTTTCTTATAAATAGGCACAACATATGCTGTTTTCCAGTCATCTGGTACCTCACCAAATGTTATAGATCGTTTAAAAATCAAGTACAGTGCCTTTGCAATGCTGGTACTACCCTCTTTCAGAATTCTGAAGCACCGACGTGTTCTGGTGAAGTGTTACGGTTCTGTCTAAGTATGATAAAGCGTGAAGGGTGGATATGTCATTCGATTGACATAAAAACGGCATATTTACAAGGTGATAAGATAAAAAGAAAAATATGTGTCATACCTCCAAGAGTCCAAAGGAAGCAAAGGAAGGTGACTATGTTTGGGAATTGAAGAAAACAGTGTATGGTTTAAAAGATGCTGCTAGGGCATGGTATGACAAAGTGGTTGCTGTGATTATCGAATTGGGGGGGTGTTAGAAGTAAATTAGAGCCAGTGTTGTTTTGGTGAAAGAAAAATGGACAGTTGATAGGAATAATGTGTACACATGTGGACGATTTTTGCTTTGGTGGATCTGATGGTTTCCTTGATGATGTGATCAGACGGATGAAAGAAAAACTGGAGATTGGATCAGAGGAAAAAAGGGTTTCAATTACATAGGAGTAAATATACACGATGAAGAGAATGGTGTGTGGTTAGAATAGGAGAAGTATATGGAGGGAATAAACTTGCCTGATAATCGAGAATATTATGATAATAGGGACATGGAAGAGAATGAATTAACCTTGTATAGATCTCTGGCGGGTCAAATGAACTGGTTATGCGGGCAAACGAGGCCTGATCTTTGTTTTGTTGTGAGTGATAGGAGCAGGTATTTTAAAGGTGGAAAAGTGGAAGAAATGAGAAAATTGATTGGGACTGTAAGGAGAATGAAAGGTGAAAAAATGGTAATCTGGTTGTCGAAATTAGGAAGTAATGTTGAGATGGAAGTGTTTACAGATGCGTCGTATATGATGGAAGGCAGAGTGCATCCTCAAGTGGGTTATATTGTGTCGATAAAGGATGGAAGTGGGAATAGGTGTCCTATTGTTTGGAAATCCAGATGTATGCGCAGAGTGGCAAGGTCCACTATTGAGGCTGAGGCGATAGCTTTGGTAGAAGGAGCGCAAGAAGGCATACATGTGGTAAACTGTCGGAGAGAGATTTTCGGTAAACTGAGGACGAAAGTAGTGATGTACACTGACAGTAAAACGCTTAAGAAAGCGGTGTATTCTGCAACGCCTGTTGGGAGTAAAACTTTGAGAGTGGATATTATGTGGATGAAGCAACACTTAGAGGATGGAGATATTACGAGAGTGGTGTGGGTGAGTACTAAGGAACAGTTGGCTGATGTGTTTACCAAAAGAAGAATAGATGTAAGGAGTATAAAAGAATATGTTGAAGGGAAAAAGGGGAGAGAGAGAAAGATATAAGATTGAAAGTTTTTTATGTTTTTGTTTTTTCAGCACATTGTCTGCAACCGGGCTTTTGCTTATATATTTCCATAACTGCGCTTGTTTGTTGGAGAACACTTTTTGCACGGACTGCATGCTCCTTTTGCTTTAAAGATATGTATAAGAGCACCTTTTTATTTGTCTTTTATTTTACTAATTTTTGTTTCTCTCTTTTTAGTGCTGGGGGATGGTCGTATTTGGCCATAGGTTATATTTATTAAATAACCAGTCAAAGGAGTTGGTAGGTTTCCTCTGTAGGAGGAACATAGGTGGGGAGGAATAGGAACCAAAAGTAGAGCACAGGGTTCACTGTCCGGGCCAGGGGAGGGTTGCCTGGGTTT
>JABUQX010031510.1:0-35000 GCA_015478945.1 Trachelipus rathkii | reverse complement strand
AAGCTGTTTTCTTTTTGACTCCGTCTTGCTGCTCAGACTTAAAAATTGAGCAACACCCCCTCCTAGATTAGGCTCTGCCGTGAGCGAAGGAGTTACTATAAAAAAAAAAAAAAAAAAAAAAAAAAAAAAAAAAAAAAAAAAACTATAACCTGGAGAGAATTTACTAGTACTTTCTCATCAGGATGTATCACATTGCAGTTATATTACATCCCAAGCCAACATGTATTTATTCCATTTATTTTTAGCCTGGGGTGTGAGTCTTATTCTGGTTTTGGATTTATCCGGCTGTGACAAGGATCCAATCTAAAAGGTGTGTGCCTACACCCATAATTGAGCAGCCTAAATAAAACTATAAAATTCCATCTGGATGTTTTCCTTAACTTTCCGAAGCATTTAGTGGACTTCCATCTTAGAAGTCTACAATGTATATAAACTCCTACATTACTTAGTTACGTGAACTTATATCTATTGTCATCTGCTCATTGAATGAATTAGTTCCTTAAAAATAGAATAGCATTTGTCAGTGAGGAACTGACAGATGCTATTCTATTTTTCTATTTTTTTCTTCATTTTTCCTCTTAGGTCTGATTTTATAATGCGAAGAGCAGAAAAAAGCCGTTCAACGCTAACTTGCGTTGGAGGTAGAGCAGTAACAGCAATTGCAGCTTCTTGTACAATGTTTGGATACTTTCGATACCCACTTCTAATTTAAGCTTCGAAGTTATATCAATTTTTTCAACTTCTTTCAGCGCAGCAAAAAAAAATTTTTTGAAGTTGTGGAATATTGTGTGCAAGGATGAGAAAGGACCTTAACCTTTTTCTTGAACCAGTCGACGCTTTCGACTAAGCTCTTCAATATCTAGATTCTTGAAGCTTTAAATATTCATCTTCTGAGCTTTCTGAAGAATTACTTGAGAAGGTAGCAATGGGGGCTAGCGGTAGTTTCATCACTTATAATATGTTCAGATGTATCCT
This sequence comes from Trachelipus rathkii, assembly GCA_015478945.1. Lineage (NCBI taxonomy): Eukaryota > Metazoa > Arthropoda > Malacostraca > Isopoda > Trachelipodidae > Trachelipus > Trachelipus rathkii. Next base: position 34,025 of record JABUQX010031510.1, on the reverse strand, counting down.
TTTCTTCTTCAACTTCTTGCAACCCTTTAATACAAATGGCCATGTTGCAAAGTGCAGATTTAGCTTTTTGTTGTTGATCTTCAGTTAAGCTTACCCTGTATATAGGGTTAACATAAACAGCAGCTAGTAGAATATCATTGTTTATATCTTCAGAATCTTAATTTAAGATTCTGAAGAAATAATATTTAAGATTCTTAAATATAGATTGTATGAGGTTGAAGGTTCAATTTATTAGAATATAATCCAAATTGAAACATAAGGTGCAGGTTAAAAAACTTCGAAGTTGTTTGCAATTGCATTTTGTACTGTGGAAGTGACAAGTCAGTGAACTTGCATGAAGTGATTGAAGTAACTCACAGAGTCACAATTCACAACTTTAGCTGCGTTTCCCGAAGCCCAAGTGCAGCCCGTGTGGCCACACAGTTAACTTTTATATTAAGGATACTAATATATCGTATCATTTCATAAAATAGATACATATAAGTATAAGAATATTGTTTACAATTGTCAGTTGATCTGAAGGGCGCTCTCAGCCGTTTCCAGGTACTCAAATTTCCTGTTCTATGATTGGTTAATATATATTTTTTCAATTCGAAGCGTTTCTGAGTCGATTTCGCACACGGGCTGCACTCGGGCTTCGGGAAACGCAGCTTTTGTCAGTTCAATATTTTTTTACTCCAACTCTACTATCTTGAAAGTAACCGACTCCAACCTCTTGAAAATTACCGACTCCGACTCCACCCTCTTCAAAATTACCGACTCCGACTCCGCTCTCTTCAAAATTAACGACTCCCCGACTCCAGTTCCATAATCCTGGTTACGATGCCTCGCAAAAGTGTTTGCTAGAGTGTATAAGAATAAAAAGAATTTTTTTGGTAGGGGGGTTTAGAACCCTAAGGCATGGCAAAGGTAAAAGTCGTTTATAGACTAACTGACTTTCCTAAGACCCTATTCTACTAAATATAACATTATAATAGCCTGTTAACACTATATATTATACATTTGTAATAGCGATGCATGTAAAATATTATATTGGCATCAAACTACCCTAGAGTTGAAATGAACGCTAAGTCGCTAACACTTCTACTCAACCTCGAACGTAAGAAGTTGGCCTTTTCCGTGCGTCACAGAATTGACAACCAGATAGATTTGAGCAGGGATTGCACGGAAAAAATCAATTGCTATAAATCAACTGATTTTTTCACTTGATTTTTTGCTCCAAAAAATCATGATTTTTTGCTTTTTTTTTTTTTTGCTTTTATATATATATATATATATATATATATATATATATATATATATATATATATATATATATATATATATATATATATATATATATATATATATATATATATATATATATATATATATATATATATATATATATAGGGAACAAAGACTATATATATATACAAGTCTATATATAAAGTCTATATATATATATATATATATATATATATATATATATATATATATATATATATATATATATATATATATATATATATATATATATATATATATATATATATATATATTGTATATTTAAGTGATTTAACTTCAATAGAAATAAAAAATTAGAATAATATCATAACAAGGCTACTCTGTTTCAAATTTCTACACTATTAAAATGTCAACAAAAGATCATGTGTCAAACATGTTTCTTTATTTATACTGATGCAATATTTATCAATATTACAAATAACACTCTTTAGTGTTGCTGTTTCATTGTGTCATTGACTATAGGCTCTATTTTAAGATTTTGAACTCAGAGTTAGGGCCTTGGGTTAAAAATAATACAATATCAAACTTAAAAAAAAAGTTTGTTTATAAATTATATTTCGTGTGACGTCACGAATCTCAAAAAATCCAAAAAATCAAAAATTGATTTTTTTCTCAAAAAATAAAAAATCCCCAACTCTGGATTTGAGCACAATCTAATAATTATTAGATTGTGATTTGAGTCATTTAATCATTTTACTGTGAGGCAAGCTTGAACTGCTCTTGCTAATTAAAACGGAGAGCAGAGACACTGCTTGTTCTATATGAAATTTATGAAGTATGCTTGTCACCAACTTCTTTATTTTCCACTTACAATCTAAGGAATGTAATATATTTTATAACAGAAAAAAAATTTTTTTGGTTCTGACTTCTGCCACACAAAAAAAAAAAAAAAAAAAAAAAATTCCTGCTCCGGTTCCGGATCTGCTCAGCAAAATTTTATATTTATTTATTTATTTTTGCTCCGGCTTCGCAATGAGAGAACAGAGAAGATTATGCCAAACTTTGATTATGCTGAGAACGTTGGAACATAACTGCGTTTCCCGAAGCCCCCAGTGCAGCCCGTGTGCAAAATCGACTCGGAAACGCTTCGAATTGAAAAAAATTACATTAACCAATCAGAGAACAGGAAATTTGAGTACCTGGAAACGGCTGAGCACGCCCGTCGGATCAGCTGACAATTGTAAACAATACTTCTATACTTATATGTATCTATTTTATGAAATGATACGATATATTAGTATCCTTAATATAAAAGTTAACTAAAATATTAAAAAAGTTTTGGCAAGCCATTTCCGACATGTTTTGTAAAGAAATTTGTTTGTAAACAAAGTATCCTTCCGCAGCCCGCCCGTTTATTAATTCCCGAAATCGAGGATTTAACAACAGGCGCCTGACTGCGACGTTTACGTGACGTAGAAGTGCGCAAACGGGCTCGGGAAACGATGCATATGTGCCTGTGTGCCCGCCCGGGCTGCAGTCGGGCTTCGGGAAACGCAACTATAGTGTACGAGTTGCTAATGTTTCCTAGTTCGCTAAATGGTCAACGCACTAAAATAGTAAATTAACTGAGAGAGAGAGAAAAAAAAAGAGTGGACTCTGTACAGTGCATAATAAAGAAATAAATACACCACGCTGTTGTATAAATAATTTAATAAATAGAAAAATAAACGGCGATTCAAATTTTACCAAAGGTTGTAGCATAGTATAAATAAATACTAATATCATGGTTGTAGGCTTGTAGCACAATCTAATAATATTAGATTGTGGTTGTAGGCAAAAGTCTATAGTTGTATTCTTGTAGTGGTTTGAACTTGAAGGAACGACATATAAGTATAACTACATAGCAAAAGCCAAAGCACCTATAAATATACTGCCTTCATAGGCTATGTGCTTACTTACCTGTTGTTTTTGTTTGAGAATCTATAATCTATGTACTATTAATTGCTGATGTCCAAGCAGATGAAGAGCATGAAAAACAAAAAAATTTATATATACTATTCATTTAAAACATGCAATTTTTGTCCCATAGTTTCCACATTTGGTTTCATTTTATGGTAATTATTACCCAGAGGGTTGTCACCTCCAATTTTTATGAACATCACATATGCTCCAAAAAAATAATAATGAAGATCATCAGTGGCTGCGTCTTCTAGGAAGACAGTTAAAGGATCTTTCTTATAAATTTTTTATTTTTGTTTTGAAAGATCGCAAATAGGGCAGGATATACCAATAACTTTAGTCACTTGGTACCATCAGGAAGAGCAGAGGAAAGACTAGTACCAACTGCAAGCGTACCATTCCGCTTACTGAGCAAAAGGCGAAAGCATTCGGATGTTCGTTTTACGATTAGAACATCTGGCAAGAAAGGCATACCACGGACTCGAAATGAAGGAACACAAATCTCTCAGAACAGCTTTTCTTCTCAGTCTTGAACCTTATATTGAGAAATGAGTCAACGAGTATATTGCTCAACAAGAAACAGACTCAAGTTCGTGTGCCATGGTCTAAAATTATCAGTCTCGCCGATGTCTACGATAGAGATTTACAGAAAGTTCGTCCTTCACAGCCTGTACTTTCAGGATCAACTAATTCCAATTTCAGTAGATCAGACCAACAACCTGATTTGAATGAAACTATTAGAATTGATACCATCACTCCTGGTTGGACTGACATTCTCAAAAATACTTCCAGAAAACAAAAACAATACTAGTAATAACACATCTACTAACAGTCGGTTTTCCCTTGATCACAGAAACACAAACCGACAAAATACCACCAAACCTCAGACATATATTGCACATCGCAGAGAGAATTACAGTCAATCTCCCCAAGCCAAAAACACTCCGCTGCAATTACTGTGAAAATGTTGGGCATGTGATGGATGAGTGTTTTAAATATCTGGGTATCTGTTCTTATTTTCGTAAAAGGGAGCATGTACATGCTGAATGAAGGGCACTCCAAACATCCTACACATGAACACAGCTCAATACCTGTGTTGTGTGTTCTTTCTATAGTGGTCCACACATAGGTATCAACTGCATACACAGGACACCATCATGAAACACACAAAGAACCCCGACGCAGAGGTCTTATTCACAGCCCCGATCCCCTCAGGCCTCTGGTCATAGTAGAAACACTTACCTTAACCCTTCCAATGAATGTAATTTGGTACATGGCTTGGGCCAATGCCAAGGTATTACAGAAGCAATTAAAGTAATTAAAGTTCGCTTATTCATTTGTCAATTGAAACCTTGGTTTGCAATAGTAACTGTACTTATCTATCAGAGATACCACATGCATAATCTTTCAGATACATTATCTTTCCCCCTGATGTTTGATTGGTCGTTTAATATATTAGCCTAACCTAACTGAGTTTCTATCTCTGTACGTCTCTTCCCTTTCTGTCACTTTCACTGCCTGTCTTTTTATTTAAATGGTGTTTATGTTGGGGTAGAAACTGTTGGGAATCAGCTCTTTGGGTATTACTGTTATAGGTTTCTTGGGACGCCACTTGGACCTTTAGATTTACATGGAACATGACATCCTGCCACCATTCTCCTTAACAGCACATCTCACTCTTTTCTCTCTCTTGTCTAACACTCAACTCAGAACAATCTGGAACATTTCATTCCTGGAAGATCACTATACGAGGGGTATTTGGGTGCAGTATGGCTCCTTCCATGATGGGGTGGTCAGGGGTGAGAAGGTATTAATATATATATATTAGATATATATATATATGATTATTATATATATATATATTAATATATATATATAGTATATATATATATATTATATTATATATATATTTATATTATATAAATATATAATATATATGTCAGCGTTTAGGTGTTAGTATATCCTTATATGTATGCTTGAAAACTATTTAATGCTTACAGTAAAACGGAATACATTTGGTGGAATGCTGGTCCAATTTTAGTGCGGAAAATGTAAAAAAATATAGTAATCATATATATAAATATAATATATATATATATATAGGTTAGTATATTATTATATATAATATATATATAAGTATATTATATCTCAAAAACTACAATAGGCTACAGGCAAAAAGGGAATACATTTGGAATTCTGGTAGCTAAAATAAATTTCACATAGGAAGAATGAAAAAAAATAAAAAAATAAAATGAGAATTATGTGTTTTCATTGTTATATAGTAATATGATTAAAAGGCCTATTAGAGACCTTGTTTATTGGAATTCTCGCTTAAAATACAAGATTACTTCTTATTAAATTTGCTTTGTTTTTTTATTCACTAAAGAATACTCACGGTGTTAGGTATACCGCCCCCGATGGAGACAGGAGTCGGGGGTCTCTCGGTGCCTTCCGGGGAACTACGGGGTAGGACTAATTCCCCCCCTCCGGGAGGGCCTTCCGGAACCCTCCTCTTTGGTATTTGGGTGTGGTCGCGGGGGTTCCTCCGCCCTCCCCTACGGGGTTATGGAAAAACGTCCCCCCCTGTGTCCCCGTCGGCTCGAGGCCCCCTAGTGTGCCGTATAAAGCATTTTTTCCTATGTGAAATTTTTCCAGGATTTCCAAAAATTTTTTTCCCTTTTCGGCTCGTAGCTATTGTAGTTTTTGAGATTATAATATATAGTATATTATTTATTTATTTTTTTTATCTTTTTTTTTTTTACATTTTTCCATCACTAAAATTGGACCGGCATTCCACCAATGTATTCCGTTTTACTGTAGCATAATAGTTTTTAGATACATATGACGGATATACTAACGGCTGGCCTAAATACATATATATATATGGTTGTTGTAGGTTGAGATCTCACTACAACTTTTTTGCACTCTAGGAATGGAATGCTCATGCATGCTTTGGATCGATGTTGCGAAGCGTATTAACCGAGGTGAATGGATCTAGTAGTATTTGTGGTGCTGATTTTTAATATATATATATATATATAAAAAATATTTTTACTTTATCGTTTCCATCTAGGTGTGTTTATATAATATATGTAGTAAAAAAATAATCTCATAGTCGTAGTCATATATCTTATTATGCTACATGTATCTAATTTAAATATGATATAGTTATATATATATATTATATATATTATAGGAGTGGAGGCGGTGGCAACCTATCCGTATTCGTAATGCGGTAATTGATTTCGCTCTGTGGTAGGGACGAGTCTGAAGAAGAGTTTGAGAGGATTGGTGGATGGATTTGGCAGGGTAGGGTGTGAAAAAGGAAGGGGTTTGAAAGTAAACGTAGTAAAGAGTAAAAAATAAGACATAAATTGGGGGGGTTTTAAATAATTGGTGGTGTGATGGAGACAGTTCCCAGTTGTCGAAGTTATGTTAGATGACGATGAGCAGCTAGAGCAATGGTGAAAATGAGCAGAGTGGTCTGGAGTTAAATATAGGGTTATGTTGTTGGATTGAGAAGGACGGATGATGCAGAGTTGTAGTAGGAAAGTTGCGTGATGGCAGGAAGGTGGGTGGAGTAAGAAATTAAAAATCGGAGTTGATGGACGTGAAAGCTAAATGGGAACAAAGAGCTAGAGATGCTTTTAGTGTTTTACATGAGGTATGTGGTACCTGTGTTATTGTTAATGAGGTAGTTGAGACTAATGGTCTGGATGAAGAGAGATTAGGATCTAAAGTCAATTGTGTCAATGGACAATCTTATAAGGGGCATAGAACATTAAGGTGTGGAAAAGATATTAATTAAAAGTGAGGAGAAATGAAGCGTATTAAGAGAAGTAGTTGTGGTGGTGAAGTAATAGGAGGTAAATGAGGAGAAATTAAAATAGAAGAGTGATGTTGGAGATTGAGTTTGGTCATAGTGGAAAGAAGTGTCAAGGCCGACGAGGTAGGAATCTTAAGACGGATGAATAGTGAGTGAGGAATAGTGTGGGAAAATTCCGACGGCTGGAAAGAAAAGAGACCAGAAGAGAAAGTGATGGAAGTCGACGTGAACTGAAATGGGATGTCTGAAGGAGAGAAACGTGAGTTTGGCAGAGAGCGAAGAATAAAGCGTGTATGAATAGGAGGAATGGCAGGGGATTTATGTTAATTGGGAGGTCAATGTATGTGGCCTCGACCTGGGGCCAGGGGATAGACCACTATAACCATTGGTGAGGACGAATATATTTACCATATGAGGTCCGTCGCGACTGGTCCTATGATTGCTTACGTTAGGTGGTATTATCTGTCTGATGACGAAGGCTCTCACTAATTGAATGGAGGTACCGAGGTGGCGAGATAAGTGAATGGTGGGGTAAAAGGCTGGAAACTTTTCTTTATTCGGATACAGCTTTATGTCAAATGATTGCTTCCTACTGCTTTTCTTTCGATTGCTTGTACAGCAGCCTACACCCCAATGCTGTGGAGGCAAAGAGGGAAGGTGAAGAGAAATGAGAAAGATAATGAAATATCATATATATATATTAAGTAGTTAGTATATATATATTAAATAGATAAATAAATAATATAAATATATATATAAGTATATAGATGAGAGATATAGATATATATAGTAGATATATATATATATATATATAAATGAATAGATATATATAGTTAGTACGTATAGTTTTAGATATATAATTAGAGATATAGAATATAATATAGTATATATATAGTATGTAAATATTGATATATAAGAGGAATAATACTTAGTAGACAGCGACCCATACTACAGTGGCAGACTTGTCGAGACTTCAAGTTATCGTCTCATTTATCACACCAAAGATAATTTCAAGAAAATGTTAAAAGATTTAAGTTAGGTTTTTTTAATAAAATTGTAAGTGGCAAGCTTCAGCATTAATTCCTGGAATCATAGAATTATGTAGAGTGGGTTCGTTGAAAAACTTTCATTTAACTGTGAACGCTAGGGTATTGAACCCCGAAGAACTTTTTATTGAACTTAGGAAAATTTTCTGTCTTATAAATATTGTGTGGGTCGCTGGATCGATATCAGTATTATCCATATATTATTATATATATAATAATTAAAATAAATATATATATATATATATATATATATAAGAATAATAGAGTTAATAATATGTGGTGAATGTTGATATATGAAAGTATAATAATTGTTGAAAAAAATAATATCAATAAGTTAAATAGATAAAGTAATATATATCTATAATTGTTATATAATTTATAATAGAATTAATATGAAGAATATATATAATCATATAAAAATAACGAACATCTTGCCTGAACTAAAAATCTCCATTAACTTGTGTGTACAAGACTTTAATTCGACATTTCATACTATTTATTCTTAGTTCACATTATCCTTTGTTAATCAATCCATTACCTTCAGAATATGGACTAAAAATAAAATTAATAAGCAATAAGACAGTTAAATAATATAGAATAAGTAGATATAACGTTAATACAATAACTGCTTATATGAAAACTATAATGAAAAAGTTAAAAATAACAAATATAAAATTAAAAATAAAGAATTAAAAAGTAAATTAAAATCATGAAAATACATATTTAAATGACTAAGAAATGACAATGAAAACAAAAATAATGACAATAATAGGCTAATACATGACTAAAAATCGTCTAAATAGAATGAGTTATAATTAACAGGGTAATAAAAAAAATAAATACGGTAATAGAAAAGATAAATGAAAAAATAAAGAAAATTAAATTAAATTGTATATCTATAATATAATATAATAATTTAATAATATTATATTAAAATAATAATAATAATAAATGAAATAACGATAAAAATGGACGAAATCAATTCACATTAATAATAATACTAAAATTTAGTAACAATTGATTATAAAACCCGGTACCAAAAACTCACTTCCGAATGAAAACACATAAGCGAGTAGAGCGCAAGAGCGAGGGAATCTAAGCACGAGAAAGGTAAAAGGAACGTTAAGACTATGTTAGGGATGAGGTTAGTTGTGAGATATTCCGAGTATCGATGTAAGAATGGTCAGAGCTGAAGTGATATTATATAATATATAGTAAGAAGTAGGTGGACAAGAAGATGTGTATAAATAATGTTCTATGATGCGAGCCTTACTTTTAGATGAAATTTAAAATGAAGTTTATGGTGTATGGAGTCCCCTGATTTCTGAACATGAGAAGTATATACCCTTTATGAGCAATTTTTTCAATTCTGATCGTGAAGTGAAGGCGGATAAGGTTTCCCTATGGAGCAGATGCGTGACAGTCTACACACTGATATTTATACACGACCATGGATCGAAGCAAGTTTGGGAATCCTGTTCTTAAAGAGAGTGAAAAAATAAAATGGGAGTCCTTAATGCTTAAAGGTGATAAACAATAAGTAAGTTGAATTCTAAATTGATGAGGGTAAGCAGAGTTCAATGAATTTCACTAAGAGATATTTATTAATAAAATTATTACAGTAATTTAGGATTTTCAATATACTATATAAAGTTTTACGGGCCTTCAAAGTTTATAATCAAAAATGGATATCGCTTATTGAAAGCAATTAAAAATAAGGTAGAAAATAGAAATTTTTGCTTTCAAGTTGATATTAAAATGGTAACGAGTATAATTAAGATTAATTGTATCGATCAGAGTAGTGTAATGAAAAAAAAAACCCAGGTGTCTCTAACTCTCTCTTCTTACTCTCTCTCTCTCTCTACTCTCTCTTCTCTCTCTCTCTCTCTCTCTTCTCCTCTCTCATCTCTCTCTTCATCTTCCTCTCTCTCTCTCTTCTCTCCTCTCTCTCTCTCTCTCTCTCTCTTGACTCTTACCTACTTCTCTCTCTCCTCTCTCTTCCTCTTCTCTCTCTCTCTCTTATGACTCTCTCTCTCTTACTATCTCTCCTCTATTCTCCTCTCTCTCTCTGCGATCTATCATCTTCAGAAAAGATCTTCATCTTTCATCTCATCTCTCTCTCTCTGCTCTCTCTCGATCTAACTCTCTCTCTCTCTCTCTCTCTCTCTCTCTCATCTCCATCTTCTCTCTTAACTTCTCATCACAAAAGACACTGCTCTTCATCTCTCTCTCTCTCTCTCTCTTGAATCTCTCTCCTCTCTGCTCTTCTCTCTCTCATCTGTACTCATCTCTCTCTCTCTCTCTCATCTCTCGCTCTCTCTCTTCGTATCTCTCTCTCCTCTCTCGTCATCTCTCTCGATCTACTCTCAATTCTCTCTTCTCTCTTACTCTCTCTCTCGTACATCGATCTATCTCTCTCTAATCCTCTCATCCTCTCTCTATCTCTCTTCTCTACTCTCTCAATCTCTCTCTCTCTCTCTCTCTCATCTCTTAAAATCTCTCCTCTCATCTCTCTCTACTCTCTCTCTCTCTCTCGTATTCTCTCTCTCTCTCTCTCATCTTCATCTCTCTCTCTCAATCTCTCTTTACTCCTCTTACTCTCTCATCTCCAATCTGTCTATCTCTCTCTACTTCATTCTCTCCCTCTCTCTCTCATCTCTCACTCTCTCTCATCTCTGTCTCAAGCTATTTTTTCAGTTTTTGCTTACGAAACTGTAAGAGTAAAGCTGACATTTGCCTTCGTTTTTGTTTTCAAACACGCTCAAAATCCCGGTAAAATATGCTCAACCAAACGTCAAGGAATTCCCTTAATTCATCTAAGGTTGCTATTTCCCTTGCTTGCTGAATTTAGCTCAATCTTACGTTAAATATGTAATACAAACTATAGATTGGCAATGTAGGTAGAGCCATATTAAGAATTTCGAGATGAGTTTTGCATCGAGTATAAGATATAGATTATAATCCATGAGTTGTCTATCAGTAATATATTAATATATAAACTCCATCACTAATGAGAATGTATCGATTAATTAAGGTAATATAGGAAAAATTGTGTATTATATGTTCTGAATATATTCAATCCAATGCTTTTGCGTATACAAACGTATGCTAATTCCAATTGTCAACCCTAAATGCAGTACTATATGAGAGAGATCGCAATCCAATTTATGCGCACGAAAATATATCCTAAGCTGACCTGGGAGCTATTCTCTAATATGAATGTATATGCTAAGAAATTGACGGCAATCACAGAGAAACTGGTACTATACACGTACTTATGTTAATGAAAAAAAATTGGAATAAAGCTTATTTATTTAACTTGATGGATAAAATGAGATATATAGCTACCAGTACTTATTTGTGAATTCTGATAAACCTTTCTTGTGTAAGAACTGATAATGTACTAATTAGTCTTTATTAATTAACCATATCTAATTAAGTGAAAAAGCAAACTTTATTTAGTATGAATAGTAATTCATCAAAATTTGATCAAATCTCAATTTTGTCGGTTCGCCTATCGTGCAAATCCATGTAGGATAACCATTGATGGTTTATATATCACCAAAAAAGCATGTAGTGATTGGGTTATCCAGATATTTTTGGCTAAATTCGAATAAGCCTCCATACATATCTTAGCATCACTAATCTAACTTTTACTTAGCGAAAATTTACTTACCATTTTCAGATGTAATAAGTTAACGATAAATAATTCGAATAGCGCATATCAGATTTCTCAGTATATTTTTTTGATATACCATGAGATCTTAAATAGAAGTAAATGATAGATACAATTACTGGATTTTCAAAATGAAGACATATTTGAAAAGTGGAAAAAGTTCCAGTAAGTACCGGCCAGAACCAAGTTAGTTACAAACAAACTGACTTTAAATAAAAATACAGATAAATTAGGTTCTGGCCGGAAGAAATTCCTGAGAAAAATCAAACCTCATAAATATATATATATATAATATAATATACAGATTATAATATATATATATATATATATATATATATATTATATATATATATAAATAAGTTATTTATATATATGGTAGTATATATATTAATAACATTTATATATAGACCTATGAAAAAATCTAAAGAAATAGTTTATAATATATATATATAATTATATTTAATATAAGAAATATATATATATAATATATTTTAAAGTTATTATATTCATACTTAATCGTGTTAAACCATTTAAGATTTTAAGCCAGTCTTACCAATATGATAAATAATAAAGAATGGCAGCATAGTGATACTAGTAACATAATTTCAAAGGCAATTTAATAGAACTTTCTAATAAAAGGAAATTAAGTTTTATATGTCACAATATTATATTATATTAATTAAATTTGCTTTTTTTAAGTTTTATGTAAATAGACTGATATAATGAAAGTAATAAAAAAGTTGAGGCGTATAAAAGATAGTAAAGTGGGAAATTCAGAAAGGGAAAAAGTTCAGACACCCTCCTTCTAAAAGCCTAAGTAGATGCCAGATATTAATTACATTAACTTTTCATTAGTATTAATTAAAAATAATAATAAATTTCTATTTTGTCATCTTCAGAATTAGGAATACATAGAGATAGTAATTATTAATTGAATATTATAGTAGAGAAGAATATAATTTTTAAAAAATATGTATATAGTTGCTATAGTAGTTATGTAGTTAATACATTAAAATATAATTATTAAAAATTATAATAAAATATTATATATATTATATATATAATATAGTAATAAATATAATAATATAGAAACTAGTATATATAATAATATTATATATTAGTATATATATATATTATATTAAATATAAATAACTAAATTATATATAGTATATAGAAATATATATGATATATTTATGATAAATATATTATAATAATAGTTAAGTATATATAATATTATATTATTAAGTTAGTTCATTCCCTGTGTCACATTATAAAAGGAATCTCTATTCAATTCTCTCATAACTAGTTTGCTTTAATCTAGAGGATGGATTTACTTACTAAAGTTTTTTCTGATCTATCGTATTTAAGAGATAATTTGGATAAACATTCTCAATTCATCTGTAAATCTTATCTCTAGTTCACAAGTAGAGTTTCATATAATAGCAATGGGGGCCCTAACTGGTGATCTTTTCCCTTTCCTTTGTCTTCATCCTCTCTTTTTTTGCTTTATTGATCACTGAAATTGTTTACTTAAAATTAATCCCAATTCTGTTGTGTGATATCATTATGAGGTCCCTTATCACCTTTCACACACGAGACTTTTTTAAAGCAATTTAGGGAAGTGAAGAGTTAACAATAAAATACTTATATAATAGCTCTATGACATTTGTTAATCAAAAATATATATATTATATATATTAATTATATATATATATATTATATATTATATATAATATAATATGAATATATGTATAATAAGATTATGTTAATAGATATAAAGAAATATATATTATGATATATATATTAGTTATTAGTATATATATTATAAAGTAATATATATATATTATATATATATATAGAAAGAGATTATAATTTTAATACGTATATATATAGAATATATATAATATAATTAGTAGATAGATATATTATATATAGTAAATATAATATATTAATATATATATCAGGGATTGGGAGTCGAGAGTCCTGCTAGGAAGTCGGGATAGTCGGGTGATAATACGGAAGTTACGAGCGTTTTCTAGGATAAGTTAGAGTCGGTAGTCGGGAGTTACGGGGAGTCGTATAAAATTTATTACCAAAATAAAGTATGAGAGTTACTGGAGTCGGGTAGTCTAGTAGTAAAATTAAAAACAGATACTCCTTTCGACTCTCCAAAACAATTTTGTATAAACTTTCACACAAAAATTTAGGAATAAACTTAAATATTTGAATTTTTATTATATAAAAGACGTACATTTTTTTTATTTTTTAGACATTTTTTTTTTAGATAAGTGAAGTAGTTAGTTATATTTAATCATTCATCAACTTACTCTCACCAGTAAATGTAAAAGGTAGGTAAAGATAATAAATATATAAGTAAATAAATTTTGATAAAAATATTAAAATAATTAATTTACTTTAAGAACAAATAATATTATTTATTAATAACTTTAGACAGAGGGTTTTGGTTAGTTTGTGTAGCAAATAGTTGAGCAAGTTTAGAAAATAGTGCTAATATTTTCAAATGACATAAAACTGTAATAAATGATAATATGTGGCGATAAGGTAATTTTTGGTAGAAAAAGATTCTTATAAATATTATTAAAGATTTGAGGATAAAAGGCATAAAAATAAAACATTATAAAAAATAAAAAAATCTTCCCCCATTTAAAAATTTTTTTTTTGAAAAAATTTGCAAAAAAAGTAAGGTCTAGCATCAATCTTACTTAACTGAAAGAGAATCATCATTTCGCTAGTAATTTACAGCAGATATAAAAATGTTGAAAGGTTATGAATGAAAGTTGAATCTATATATTAATTGTAAAAAGCAATAGTTATATTTGAGTTATGTAAAGTGGTTTACACATATTTTATGGGGTAAAACTGGTTGGGGAAAAACTGGTAACGGGGTAAAACTGGTAACTATATTTGGTCAGCGTCTGGATTAGGCCAGCCTAATTATCTTAAAACTATTAAATGCTACAGTAAAACAAAGTATACATTGCTGGAATGCTGGTCCTAAGAATATAATGTAAAAAAAAAAAATAAAATAAAAAAAAAAAAAAAATAAATAAAATATATTATCTAAAATACTAAAATAGCTACAGCAAAAAGGAATTCATTTTTTGGAATCCTCGAAAATTTTGGATAGGAAATGTAAAAAAATAAAAAAATTAAAAAAAATATTTTAATAATTATAGTATATGATTAGAAGGCCTATTTAGAGACCTTTTATTGGTTTCTCGTTAAATAAGACTTTCTATTAAATTTTTTTTTTTTTTTTACTAAAGGAATACCCAAGGTTATAACCGCCCCCGATGGCAGGAGTCGCGGTCTCTCGGCCTTCCGGGGAACTTACGGGGTAGGATTATTTCCCCCCCCCCGGGAGGGTCTCCTGGAACCCCCGCTTCTTTGCGTATTTGGGTGTCGCTGGAGTTCCTCCGCCCCTCCCCTACGGGGTATGCAATGAAACATCCCCCTCTTATGTTATCCCCGTCGTGCTCTAGGTCCCCCCTATTGTGCTAACGTATTATATATAAGCAAATAATAAATTTATTTATTTGTTTTTACATTTTCCTATGTGAAATTTTACGAGGTTAATTAATCACATAAAGATACTAATAGAAAATAATTGATTAATAGATATCCTTTTCGCGTAGCTATTGTAGTTTTTGTAATGTAGTTTTGTTTTATTTTTTTTTTTTTTTTTTTTTGTTTTTTTTTATCATAATGATATGCATCAAAACCGGTTTCCATCCTAATTATGTCCTTTTACTGTAGCTAATTATAAGTTTTTAGAATTTTACATTATTATTGACGCATAATCCAGAACGCTGATACCACGTATAATTTTCATATGAATATAGTTATTAATTAATTTTTTTTTTAGTAAATTTCATAAATATTTTTTCAACATAATTTTAATGTTTCTCAAAATATAAAAAAAATAACATATCCTTAGTAGTTGTATTATATTACGTTGTGTTATTATTAATTAAGATAAAATATATTGATTGTATAAATTTGTATTACGTTTATATTAAAAAATTAGTGCCAGAAACTTAACATTTATATTTATATGTAACGTCCCTGATATTTCTCTGAGAATCACGAATACTTTACAAGTAAATCCCAATTAATACATAGTTGATTCGCGTATTAAAAGCTTATTACTGAAGAATGTTGTTAAAAATTAAATTAAATAATAATTTTTTTATTTATTTAATATTAATATATATTTTTATATTATATATATATATTTCCAATTGTATATTCGACATTAAAATTGCAGAAATATTGTATATTACATTAAATATTAAAAGAAAATTCCAATATACATTAAAAGTAGAATATAATAATTAATTTTTTATTTTTTACAAAATCACTCACGAATAAGCTATATATACGTACTGATTCTTTAAAATAATTTTGTTAATAATGGTATTTTTCAAAGCTCAGGTCTCTCTCATATATACTAGTATATACGTAACAGTAATGTAAAGTTAATTACTCAAAAAAATATGATGATCAAGTTCTGAGGACTTGCTATTATGCAGAGATTAAAAAAAATAAATTCGTAAAATATATATATATATTATATACTATATATATATATATATAATATATATATATATATATATATATATATTATATATATAATATATATATATATATATATATAATATTCATAATATATATAATCAAATAATTATTATATATAATCAAATAATACTTGACGAAACGATGGTACACTACTCGCAGTTCGTAAAACGAATTTGATAAATCATAGCATGCAAGTATGAAAAATTGCCTAGTCATAAAACGAATTGTAAAATTTGCGAATACGATTATATAAAACCTATTAATTATTTTAGCTCTTAAAGTGGATCAAGTAATCCTCTGACAAATTACAATTTTTGCTCTCATAACAAATCATTTAATGTAGATACTATTGACAATTATTGATTATTCATTTTAAATAAAATTAACATTCTCTCTCTTCTCTCTCTCTCTGCTCTCTCTCTCTCTCTCTCTCTCTCCTCTCTCATCTCTCTCCTTCTCCTCTCTCTCTCTCTCGTACATATATATTATATATATAGTATAATATATATATATATATATATATATTATATAATATAATATATAAATATATATATTAATAATATATATAATATATATATATATATATATCAATTAATGATTAATCTCTCTATCTATCTATCTATCTATCTATCTATCTATCTATATCTATCTATTCTATCTATCTATCATCTATCTATCTAAAAATAACTTCTTCAATTTGTAAGATTTTGCACTTTAAAAATGTTAAAATTACAAAAACGAAAAGTTTTTAGAAAAAGTTTTGAATTTGAAAGAGATTTAAATTTTATTTCTATATTAGTTAATTAATTCATTTTTACTTATATAATTCCTTTTTTATTCATTTACGTATTTAATTTTTAAATTATTTATTTATTTAGTTATATTAACTTGTTTATTTACTTACATATTTATTTATTTATTTTGCTATATTTTCTTATTTAAATATATTTTGCTTTCAAAAAAAAAAAAAAAAAAAAAAAAAAAAAAAAAAAAAAAAAAAAAAAAAAAAAAAAAAAAAGATCAAAATTTGAATTTATGCGTGGAGCAACAACATACAAATCGGAAAAAATCTTTCCATTTGGAACCGTAAAATTGTTCCCTGATAAATGCGCGGGAAATTAAAGCAAAAAAAGAAAGAAAACAAAAAAAACGCGCGAACAGCCAAAAAAGAAAAAAAGGCGGCCACTCTTCATTACCTACTCGATAAGATTTGAAAAGAAAAATAATAGATAGGGAAAGATATTAAGATTAGGAAATGATAAAGGATTATCTGGGTAGGAGGGAACGGAGGAGGATACGCAGAAGTTTTTTAAATCTTTTTTTCTTTTTAATTTCTTCGTTAGGAAGATAACAAAAAGGAAATTAAAGAAATTATTAACTTAATTAGGGGAAAAAATAATAAAAAATACACAAGTAAAAATGTATTAAATTGAATTGAAGAAAATAAAAAAAAATAAATAAAAATATAAATAATTTAATTTAATAATGAATATTTTCTGAAAGAAAATAACAAATGAAGAAATAGAATGAAATTGAGGACCTCTTCCATTTCGTGTACCAACTCGTATCTTTGTTAAAAATGATTTTAACAGGATTTATAATGGTTTATTTTATGCTCAAATTATATTTTAAATTATTTATAATATTTTTTTTTTAAAATATTAGAATCAGCATTTTCTTCCTAGCTTAAACTAACAAACCCAAACCTAACCTATTTTAACCTAACCTATCTTGACCTAACCTACCCTAATAATTAATACCTAAAACGTTTTTAGCTTTATATTAATGGTATTAATATAATACAGTAATCTCCAAGGTGGGGTACACGTACCCCGGGGGGGGGGTATGCCAGAAGTAGGCTCAGGATCACTTGCGAGTGTGATGATCGTGTATCACGTGAGTAGTATCTGGACAGTTTGACCGATACCAGCTTTTTCTCAAAAAGTATAAGAGCTATAGGTCTGAAACTTGGAATATAATCTATATATGTTAAGCTCGAAACAGGGTAAATTTCAAGTCTCTAGGATGTATTAGAGGGGTCCACCACCGAAGCGGAGCCGCTACGCCCACGTTTATGCCCCTTTTGGCTTTCCAAACCCGAAATTAGTTAAGCCTAACGGCTAATCATCGAACCAGTTGTTCGATGCGCGTAAGAGAAGCCGCGCGCGCCGCGTGCGCATTAACACTATACAACCCAATGGTTATTATTATATATTATTACGTCGAAGAATCAATTCCAGAAGGGAATGATTCTGAGTCGAAAAACGATCCCTGTAAGGATCGTTTTTTTATTACCCTCCGACTTTGCTTTTCCGCGAGTTGGCTTCTTCACATCCCAGTTCTGAGTCCAATATATATCTATGGAGGTTAGAGTTATCGTATCGGACTAACATTTGGAGGATGGTTATATGATGACGTAATCTCGTCGGAGACGAGATTACGTCCCTCTGCGTCCGCCCGTTAAGGGGGGACGCTAGCCCCCTCGAAAATTTTAAATAATCTTCAGAAGATTGAAACTTGGAACAGATAGAGGATCGAGCGGAGACGGAGTTGGATTGATTCGCTTCGGGTCCAGGACCCCACGGAGGGGGGTCTTCAGTTTGAAAAAAAAAGAAGAATTGCATAGAATTCAGAGTCAGGGGAAGAAGAAGAAGAAGACAGCAAGACAAAGGAAAAATATGAAAGGAGGAAGAGAAGGAAGAAGAATGAGAAGGAGAGTCTGAGGAGTAGGACAGAACCGTGTAGGAACCGAGTGTCTAGCTAGTAAACATTTCGTATAACAACAATATTGGTCTTATAATGTTATCTTTTTTTGTAATTTCGAAATAATGTTTCAGAACCATCAACGAAAAAAATAAATAAATAAATAAATAAATAAAAAAATAAAATTCCTATTCTTTTTGTTTTATAAACTTACAAATTTACGTTTAACATACCCTAAATCTGTAAATCAGTAAATCAAACCACCATCCAGCCACCATCCTTCCCCCCCTGTCCATCCTTGAACTATTGATCTTATGAGTTCAAGTCACATTCGAGTATCATTTTGGAAAACATAACATAAAATCAAGTTCTTTATCAAAAGATCAAACCATTTTATTTTACTAACAAAGTTTTCACATTTAATTAAAACTTACTTAGCATAATCTGAACTATGAATATAACCCACAAAGACAAAACCTAACACATCTTAAACAGGAAATAAATGGTTAACGTTAACAAAGTTCACACTTAACACCAGTAAAAAGTTACTAAAAAACATTTAAAAACCATTCCCCAAAAAAAAAAACCGTTAAAACTTATCACAACTTTGTAAACATGTCTCTAACTCAGTCAATGTTAATTTTACATTAACAGGGTAAATTTAACAAAGAAATTTACCTATAAACCTTGTGTTAATTTATCATACAGACCGGCGAAAGTATGCTAACGTAGCAAAGTTTCATATTAATAAAGTCAACATACATTACCAGAACTAAGAATAAAATATAACGACAAAACCTGACACATCTTAAGCAAGAAAAACTCTAACATTAACAACGATCCCAAACTTATCAACAGTAAAAGAAACTAACAAGACTCACAAAAAAACACAATCCATTTCATACTTTATCAAGAACATATCTCCAACATGACAATGTTTAATTTACATTAACATAGTAATAATTAACAAAAAATTTAGCATTACACTTAACCTAACCAGCATAATACCTAATGGGTAAAGACAAGCAAAAAGTAAAGTTTTTACTCTCTGTTAAAAGCTAAACTATGACATAACTATTAACACACAAACAACCAGACGAAATAAACAGCTATCAAACAACTTAGTGCAATAAACCGAACATAAGGGGAAGTAAAACAAGTTTTCATTTTATAACATATAATTTCATGAAAAGAGCGTTATATAAATACAATAAAAACATAAGTTTATTTTTTAAATATATTAATTCATCTATTCAGAAAACATAGGATTCAACATAACTTTGGTACGTTCTATATATCTCTTAAAGATTCAACACCCTTTGGAAGGATGTAAGTAAAAGCCTTCAGCAGCACTAAACCATTTTTTCGGCATATTTGATTCAGCAGCACCTCAGTTCTCTCATACAAGAGAGAAGTAAACTAATCCAAGCTGATAGTTATTAACCCAGTCCTGTATACTGTATTATTACGGGAAACCACATGTTTCGGTTTAAATATCATAGATTACACCATGTGCTATATGTATATGTCTTCAAGTATGTCAACATTGTTAAGATGTGATGTTAATTCGTTTTTTATTTAAGCAATGCCTGTATATTTTCAGGTGTTCGAAAAGTGAAAACCATACAGGTTGCGATAAAGGTCACCACAATCACGGTTCCAGTAGTGGCGTACATCAAGGGTTTTAATATGTCACACGACGAAGAACACAACGTCTATTCTATTAGAACAACTTACGTTGTCTTCCCAGTGTAGATATTTCACTAAGCGTCGATCTTTCGGATAACAAACACTTATCCTCTACCCAGGCAGCTGTGATATCGATAATCTTGATGAATCTATCAGCACAAAATGAATAAAGTTCTATTATTTGACCCTCTGGCAGGAACAAGCAAGCGTAACGACCGCCATTTAGTTTACGATTAAATATAAATGACGACAATCGTTGGGAATAACGAAGCTCCTCGTGAAGATATCAACCAACAGGTTAGAGATGCGAGGAGATGCCATCGACCAGAACAGCGAAAAATGTCCTACTGACGGAAATCGTTATGCGTAAACAACCCTTATAGATAATTTGAGATTCTTTCTTTCAACCAATCAGAAGAAAGTAAACAAGAATACAACGCACGAACGAACCATATTAGTTCAAAAGGGTATATGATTCTCCGCTAGACAACAAAACAACAAACAAACAACAACAACAACAACAACAACAACAAACATAGTACAAAAATAAGTTCTTTTATATACCAACCAACGAATATATGCTAACGCTTAGCATTGTTTCACATTAATAAAAAGCTAACATAGCAGACCAGAACTAAGAATATGAATGTACAATTAACAAACTAACACACCTTACGCTAGAATAAACAAAAACATTACAAAGTTCCATACTTTAACACAGTAAAGTACCTAGCATGCATTGACGTACGCATGCAAAACAAAACCTATTCACACTTTTTCAATCATATTCCTAACATATCAATGTTAATTTACATTAACAAATGATTTAGTAATTAGAGTATCATTTCGGATAACATAGCACAAAATGAGTTCTTTTATATAATAAACCATCGAATATATGCTAACAAACAACAGTTTTCATATTAATAAAGCTAACATAGCATTCATATGAACTAAGAAATAATGTACAACGACAAACTAACACACTTAAGCACGAATAAAGTGTTAACATTAACAAAGTTCCAGCAACTTAACACCTGTAAAGTAACTAACATGCATGCAAAACGATAACCTATTTCTACTTTTTCCAAGCATATCTCTAACAATAAACGTTAATTTTACATTGACACAGTAATATTTAACAAGAATTTATCAAAATCTTGTCCAATTATCATACAGACCAACGAATAACTTTAAGACATTAAAGTTTTAACCAAACATAACAAGAAAATAAACAAATTTTATCCTGACATAACATAAAAATAAGTTCTTTGAATAAAATATCACAGTAAATCTGTATAAATCAGTAAATCAAACCACCCATCCTACAGGACCCCTCCCATCCCCTCAGCCTATGATCTACTAAACTATTGATTCAAGTTATATTTCGAGTATCATTTTAATAAACATAACATAAAAATAAGTCTTTATATACTGACCTACAAATATATTGCTTAACCAACAAAGCTTTAGCATCAATAAAGCTAGCTATCATAACCGCAACAAAGGAATATAATTACAAAGGCAACCTAACAGCCTCTCGTATGAATAATAAGCTAACATCCTGAAAAAATTCCCTACTGATCAAAGGTAAAGCTAGCTAATAGGTCATACAATACTCGATATGTTCCCCACTTTTTCTCGCATATCAGCAACAGGGAAAGCCGTATTATCAACAAAATCCCTTAACAAAAGTGACCAATCTATCAAAGATACCAACCTCTTGAACTAGAATTAAACAACCATCTTCATCAAAGTGTCACTCGTTTTGAGTATAACATCCAATTTGACCTATGAATAAATGTAGACATTAGCAAATTTAGGCAAACCTAACATTACCAAAACAAAAACTTTACCTAGGCTCACGATTTCTAACACATCATCGTCTATTAACACAGCTTAATATCTTACAAGAACTCATCATGTTCTCAACAAATCAGTTTATTTTCATCATTGTCAGAGTAAGATTCACATAACGTACCAACTTACGAATAAAACAGTTTCATTAATCAAGAGTATCTAAAGCAACACATAACCTTCCAGAGAGAAAACCCAGAGGGATGCGCCCCTTGTAACACCTAACGCTTTCAGGAGGTAACATGAAATATTTTATCCTTACCCTATTTTATAGGCCCCGACCTCGTTCAGAAAATATCAATTCAAAACTGTTAGATTTGGCAACAGCGCATTTGATAGCACTGTAGGCACTGTAAGCACTACTTGGAGATCACCCCAGAGGAGATGCATGAAGACCCATCGCGGGGGTACCCCTGAAGGGGGTGTTAAGCTACAAAGGAGCACAGTCCCAAAGGCTGCGCCCTTACCGTTACACCCCCGTTCAGGGTACCCGAGATGGGTCTTCATGCATCTCTCTGGTGTGATCTCCAAGTAGTGCTTACAGTGCTTACAGTGCTATCAAATTCGCCTCTGTATGATGCGCTTTGGCCAAATTCTACAGTTTTGAATGATATTTTCTGAAAGGGGTGGGGCCTAAAATAGGATAAGGATAAAAAAATTGCATGTACCTCTCTGAAACGTTTAGGGTTAGCAAGGCGCGCATCCCCCTGGTTTTCTCTCGGAAGGTTAGGTGTTGCTTTAGATACTCTTGGTTAATGAAAACTGTTATTCGTAAGTTACGGTACTTATGTTAAATATACTATACAATTTGTGAAAATAACCACTGATTTGTTAGAGAAATGATGAGTTTTGTAAGATATTACTGTGTTTAACTGACGATGATGTGTTAGAAACTGAGCCTAGGGTTAAGTTTTTGTTGGTAATGTTAGGTTTGCCCTAGAATTTTGCTAAGGTCTACTTTAGTTCATAGGTCCAATGGATGTTAACCAAAAACGAGTGACACTTTTGATTTGAAGATGGTTTAATCATTAGTGTCCAGATGTTGGCATCTTGATAGGATTGGTCACTTTGTTAAGGATTTTGTTAGATGATGAAGGCTTTACCTGTTGCTGATATTGGGAAAAAGGGGAACATATCGAGTATTGTTGACCTATTACCTATTTACCTTTGATAAATAGGGAATTTTCAGGATGTTAGCTTATTATTCATACGAGAGGTATGTTAGTTTGCCTTTGTACATTATATTCTTAGTCGGTATGATATGCTAGCTTTATGATGCTAAAGCTTTGTTGGTTAAGCATATATTTGTAGGTCAGTATATTAAAGAAACTTATTTTTATGTTATGTTTATTCAAAATTATACTCGAAAATATGACTGAATCAATAGTTCAATAGATCATGAGCGGGGGATGGGTAGGGTCTGTAGGATGGTGGTTTGATTTTACTGATTTACAGATTTACTGTGATATTTATTCAAAGAATTATTTTTATGTTAGTCAGGATAAAATTTTGTTATTTTTGTTATTGCTTGTTAAAACTTTGTTATGGTTGCAATCAGTTATCTGTTGGTCTGTATGATAATTGGACCAGATTATGATAAATCCTTTGTTAATATTACTGTTCAATGTAAAATTAACTTAAATGTTAGAATATGCTTGAAAAAAGGTATGAATAGGTTACTTTTGTATGCAATGTTATTACTTTACAGGTGTTAAGTGTTGGAAAACTTTGTTAATGTTAACACTTTATTCGTGCTTAAGTTGTGTTAGGTTTGTCTGTGTACATTATTTTCTTATCATATGATGCTACGTTAGCTTTATTAATATGAAAAACTTTGTTATTTAGCATATATTCGATGGTAGTACATAAAGAACTCATTTTTGTGCTTTGTTAGCCGAAATGATACTCTAAATGCTACGTAAATCAGTTATTAATGTAAAAATTAACATGATATGTAGAGATATGCTTGAAAAAAGTTGTGAATATGGTACCGTTTTTGTTACGCTTGTGCTCTAGGTACTTTACTGCTTTTAAGTATGAACTTTTTAAATGGTAGTTGTTTTCTAGCGTTAAGGTGTGTTAATTTGTTATTGTACATATATTCTTAGTTCTTGGTAATGCTATGTTAGCTTTATTAACGTGAAAACAATGTCACGTTAGCATTATTCGTTGTTTTGGTATTTTTAATATTGTAACTATTGTTATTGTTGTTGTTGTTTTGTTGCTGTTGTTTTGTTGTTTGTGTTGTTGTTTGTTGTTGTTGTCGTTGAGAATATATATCCTTTTTGAACTGATATGTTCGTTCGTATGTCTATTCTTGTATACTTTCTTCTGATGGTTGAAAGGAAAAGAACTCATTTCCTATAAGGTTGTTACGCAGCCGACTAAATCCAACATAAAAGTAGAGAACAACCATTTTCATTAACACAAAATAAAAAACAAGTCCGATCAGTAACTACGAACAAATGACAATATCTCCTCGCATCTCTACACCAGTTGTTGATATCTTCACGAGGAGCTTCGTTATTCCCAACGAGGTGTCATTTATATTTAATCGTAAACACTAAATGGCGACTGCTACATTGTCTGTATTCCTGCCAGAGGGTCAAATAATAGACCTTTATTCGTTTTGTGCTGATTTCATCAAGATTATCGATATTGCAGCTGCCTGGGGTAGAGGATAAGTGTTTGTTATCGAAAGATCGACGCTTAGTGAAGATATTCTAACTGGGAAAGACAACGATAAGTGTTCTAATAGAATAAACTCCGTTGATGTGTCGTCGTAGCTGTGACAATATTTAAAAACCCGTTTGATGTACGCCACTACTGGAACCGTCGATTGTTGACCTCTTATAGCACCTGTATAGTTTCACTGTCGAACACCTGAAAAATATTACAGCATTGCTAAAATAAAAAAACAAATTAACATCCACAACCCTTAACAATTGTTTGACATACTTGAGACTAATACAATAGCACATGGTTGTAATTTATATATTACAACCGAAACATGGTTTCCCGTATTTAATGCAGGTTGTAACTAGGAATCGTTAATTACTATCAGCTTGATGAGTTTACTTCTCTCTTGTATGAGAGAATGAGTGCTGCTGAATCGAAAATATGCCGAAAAATGGTTTAGTGCCGGCTGAAGGCCTTTATACTTACATTCTTTCAAAGGGTGTTGCAATCTTTAGAGAGATATATAGAAACGTACCCAAGTTATGTTGAAACCTATGTTCTCTGAATAGATGAATTGAATATATTTAAAAATAAACTTATGTTTTATGTATTTATATTAACGCTCTTTTCAATGGAAAAATTATATGTTATAAAATGAAACTTGTTTTGACTTCCGCTTATGTTCGCTTTATTGACTAAGTTGTTAATGATGGCTGTTTTATTCGTCTGGTTGGTGTGTGTTAAGTGGGTTATGTTCATAGATTTAGCTTTACAGAGAGTAAAAAACTTTACTTTGTTTGTCTTTACATGTTAGGTATTATGATGGTTACGTAAGTTTATGCCTAAATTTTTGTTAATTTTTGTTTCGTAATGTTGAAATAACAATGTCATGTTGGATATTTGTTTGATATTGCTGGATATTTGTTTAATATTGCTGGATCATTGTTTGTTACATTTTAGGGATGATAAGTTTGATCTTTGGTTAATGTTAGCAGTTTATTCTTGCTTAAGATGTGTCAGTTTTGTTGTATATTATATTAGTTCTGGTAATGCTATGTTGACTTTATTAATATGAAAACTTTGCTACGTTGCATACTTGCGCGGTCTGTATCATAATTACACAAGGTTATAGTACATTTTTTGTAAATTGATTACCATTTAATGTTAAAATTAACCATTGCTATGTTAGAAGCAGATGGAACAAAGTGTTGAATAAGTTACGTTTTTGATTTATGTTAGTTACTTACTGGTGTAAGTGTTGAAAACGTGGTTAAACGTTAACCATTATTCCTGTTTAAGATGGCTAGGTTTGTCGCTTGTGGGTTATATCATAGTTCAGATGATGCCTAAGTAAGTAAGCTGTATTAATGTGAAAACTTTGTTTACGTTAGCATCATGGGTTGATCTTGTGTATAAAAAAATTTATTTTAGTGTTATGTTTATCCAAAATAGTACTCGAAATGTGACTTGAATCAATTAGACAATAGTTCCAAGGATGGACAGGAGGGTTACAGGATGGTGGCTGGATGGGGCTGGATGTGGTTTGATTTACTGATTTACTGATTAGCTATGTAAAAAACGTAAATTTGTAAGTTATAAACAAAAAGAATAGGAAATTTTATTGTATTTATTATTTATTTATTGTTTATTTATTTTTTTCTTGATGGTTCTGAAACCATTATTTTCGAAATCTACAGATCCAATAACATATATAAAGACACCAATATTGTTGTTATACGAATGTTTACTAACTAGACACCTCATCGGCTCCTACACCGTGTCTGTGCCTACTCCCAAGGAACTCCTCCTTCCTCATTCTTCTTGCTTCCTTCCTTGCCTCCTTTCCTCCTCCTTCTTCCTTTCCTCACTTCTTTCTTCTTTCTTCCTCTGTTTTGCATTCCATGCATTCTTCTTCTTTTTTTTCAAACTGAGACCCCCTCCGTGGGGTCCCTGACCCGAAGCGCGAAAATCCAACTTCCAACTCCGTCTCCCTACTTCCGACTCCTCTATCCTGTCTCCAAGTTTCAATCTCCTATGATCAATTTAATTTTTAGAGGGCAGCGTCCCCCCTTAACGGGCGGACGCAGAGGGAGTAATGCTCGTCTCCGACGAAGATTCGTCATCATATAACCATCCTCCAAATGTTAGTCCGAAGATAACTTTAACCTCCATAGATATATATTGGACTCAGAACCGGATGCGAAGAAGCAACCTCGGCGGAAAGCAAAGTCGGAGTGCGTAAAAAACGATCCCTTACAGGGATCGTTTTTCGACTCAGAATCAATTTCCTTCGGGAATTGATTCTTCGACGTAATAATAATAATAATATAACATTGAGTGATATGTGTATGTGCGGCGCGGCGCTCTCTCTCTCGTCACG
The DNA here is from genome assembly GCA_015478945.1 of Trachelipus rathkii. Classification (NCBI taxonomy): domain Eukaryota; kingdom Metazoa; phylum Arthropoda; class Malacostraca; order Isopoda; family Trachelipodidae; genus Trachelipus; species Trachelipus rathkii. The sequence goes on along the minus strand of JABUQX010031510.1, from coordinate 6,384 downwards.
GCGCATCGAACACTGGGTTCGATGATTAGCAGTTAGCTTAACTCAATCTCGGGTTTGGAAAGCCAAAAGGGTATAAACGTGGGCGTAGCGGCTACACGCTCTCGGGTTGGGTGACCCCCTCTATATTACATCCTAGAGACTTGAAAATTACCCCTTGTTCGAGCCTTAACACATTATAATAGTTATGATTCCAAGTTTTCAGACCTAATAGCTCTTTATACTTTTTGAGAAAAAGCTGGGTTATCGGTCAAAAACTGTCCAGATACTACTCACGTGAGCGAGGTTCTCTCATTTGGTGCTTTTGTGTCTGGTTTTACGTCCCGGCCTCTCATGCGCCATATTATATTTATATATATAATTATATTATATATTATTATATTTATATTATATTATATTTATATTATTATTTTTTTATGTGTTATTATTATATTACATATATATAGCCTATATGGGATCTTAGGGGGTAGGGATCAAAAACGTTAGATTCGCTGATATAATTTACATGGTGTTATTTAGTTTGAAGTTTGAGTGGAGTGTGACTGAGTTGATTGTTGGTTGCTGTAAAAGTTGGTTGGGAAAGAAACCAATATCTTAAGGAAAAACATCTTCTAGGTGTTTATGTATTCGCTGGACTTAGTTATGGCGTTCCTTAAGAGAGGTTATTAAGCTAGGATGTACACTGCCAAACAAGATTTTGCGAACAAAAACATTTGAAGGCATTTTATAAGTAACTTGTTGGCCCTGATTCCAATATGACCTCTTGTTTCCTATATTGCTCTAGGCTTTGAGATTACATTGTTGTTTGTCACTAAATAATACTTATAATTAACTAACAATTTTATGTTAGTGTAGTAACGTTATCACAAAAAAAAAACGAAAAGTATTATAAAAGGTTATATGAGTAAGTTTTAAAATAAAATGCTTGTTAATTTAGGTCGAAAACTATTCAATTCAGTACAATGATATCACAATTAATGCATTACAAATCGCTGTTTATATGATTGTCTTCTGTGTGCAGAATGTGGGGGCAATCACGTGAAGGCTCCAACTAAATAGTCTTGGCCATCATGTGTGTATCCCATCTCCCTTGTATCTTTCTTCCATCACCTTTGGAGTTTTTATTCTGATGGAAACTCTTCCCTTGTTCCTCACTTTATAACATCCTAGATTTTATTCGGAAACCGAATCTATGATGTACTAGTAGAAGAGTTGAACTTTTATGTTCATATTAGCATTCAAATTTCTGAAGCTCTGAAAGCATTTTCTGTACGAGGTTCTTACATTTATTGGCAGATTTTATGTTTGTGTGTCCCAGAAAATTCTAAACTATAGCAAGACAATTAACTTTTCCAGCAGTATGCTTCAATTTTACAGTCATGTGAATTTATGAAATTTTCATGCCTTGATGATTTTGTTGTGCGAATTTGTAAGGCAGTTCGCTCGAAAGATTCCAGCTTGTGGAGTTTCCCATACTCATAGCCGGCGAGGAATAAATCTGCAAATAATGTGGTTATAAGATTCAGCCATTCTGTTTGATTTAGGCCCTAACAAATTGCTTCATTCAGTCCTAGTTTGATGTGGAGTGGTGGCAAAAAATAATTTTCCCCTGTCAACCAGTGGTTCGTTTAATTGATAGTTGAGCTACTTCTACTAGTTCATATTTTCCCTAGCAGCCATTGTACAACTTTTTCCCAGTGCGTCTTCTTTTAGCCCTACTGATTCCCCACAGAGGGCATTTATGAAACAAGCTGGTACTTAGTATATTGCCACTTTGCGCCCAAGTAAGATTGTTACCTGATCTCAATATCAACTGCATTATAGACCACTGGTTGTTCATATATCTATAGTTCCTGCAAGATCATTCGTATATTTTCATATTCCTCTTGCAGTTTTGTTGAGTGACCTATTGAAATCGATGCATAACTATTGCCATTGTACAATAAAAACACACTTCAAGCTTCTCGTTGAACTATTCATAAACAATCGCCTCTGGTCGCTATTTAGGTAACCCCATTTGGAGTAGGAGTCCAGTGATGTTCCCTACAGTTTACTAGGTCTTCTTCTTCAATGAAATTTGGAAGAAGTACTACTACCTCTCTTGTTCCGCAAAAAAAAGTTATTTACATTCGGTCCTTGAGACAGTTCTTTTCACTTAGTCTAGGGATTGCTAAAAGTCTCATGTAATCTTGCTTGGGATGAGACTTAAACTCTTCGTTATCTAATATCATTGATCGTTTTTCTGTTGTTAATATCTGTTGTTTGTTTTGTTATGATAGTATCTTTTTCGATTTTATTCACTGACCACTATCTGCTACGTGTGCACACCAAATCCTGGATTATCTTCTTCATCAGACAATTGCTAGTCTGGGAGTGTAAGCGTAAACACTGGATGGCGGACATCGTTTGGAGTGTGGGCTACTAGGTTCGTCCTTTGTGCTGATTCCAAATCCGATACTCAAATTTACGTTTCTTGTAACGATTGATATTCCTTTTCACGTTAACCAAACAAAAATAACAGGTCACTGTGCGTGATTCTTTGGCTGCCCGCCATTACCATAGGCACACAAATTTAAAAATCCTTTTTCTTCGTTCCATTTTTCCTAGGCTGACGTAGAGTTTTCGACACACGTTGTTTTATTCAGGAACCATAGGGGAGCCCAAGACTTATTTGTCTCAGAGTGTTTCTATTCCAAAGGGTATTGCTCAATGATATGTTAGTGCTGATTCAAACCATTAATGTCTGAGTATAATTTCTACTTTTGGTTCGCTCCTTTGCAATATTCCATCCACAGATGGTTAGCAGTGAGATAATCATTGGGTTTATGTCAAACAGGCTCCTCGTGAAGTACTCATGGTGTTCTGAAAATAGAAAAAAATAAGAAATATATATAAAGGTAAGGCCACCTTAATTAAAGAGAATAAGAATGTCGAAATATTAATTATCATATGCATATATAAAAATATATTTGGTATTAATGAGTAAATCTGAAACACCCTGTATCTCAAGAAACTAGAGGCCTTAATCTTGGATAATGAAACTTAATGTCATTTTCTGAGAGTGCGAGCGATTCATCGCTGCGAAGGTGGGATACATATGAAATTTCGAAAGAATGATCCTTGTAGCAAAGAAATATAAAAAAATTTTTTTGTTTTGTGTGACCAGTGTTTATTATCATATCTCTGTTGCATGGATTGTAAGTGATGTTTGTGTGTTTAAGATGGTGGGTTAATGGTCAACTTAAGGCATAGTTTAGAATAACAGGTGGTTATATAATAACTCTCTCTGTCTCTTTCTTTAATCTTATTATCTAGTGCTTTTATCTATGCTTTTATCTTATCTATCTATCTTATCTATCTATCTATCTATTCTATCTATCTATGTACGATAGGTGTATCTATCTATCTATCTATTCTATTCTATCTCAATAGATTGTATATATTATATAGTTGTGTATATTAGTATATGTGAGTAGTATATATTATATTTTAGATTTATTAATATATATATATATATATAATATATTTATATATATATAGTTATATATTTGTTATATGGTGATTATTATATAATTATAGTATTATATTAGTAGTTATATTATTAGGTATTTTATATAGTGTTAGTTATGGTTTTATGGTTTATTTTTTTTTTTATATATATATATTATATTAGTTATATATTTATATCTGCGATTGATTTGTTCCTAGGGAACCTCAATTTTATTATGAAGAGGATGACCAAAGCAGGATAAAAATTTATAGTTTATATAAGGAGACGTTCGCGCTTAACTAAGCGCTTGGAGTTTCGATCGAGCTATAAGTAAATAATAAATTAATAAGAAGATATAATGTCTAGAAACATTTATCTATTTATTAATTATAAGATATTATAAGTATATTAGAAATAGTAAAGATTATACAAGAAAGTTGACAAAAATTACAAAAGAATTACAAAAAAATTACATAAGATATTAAATTATATTTATTAACCTCGTTTTACTAACCTTACGATACTGGGTATGAAACCATTAGATGTATTTGAAGTTAAACAAGATAAATCCGAAGCACTATTATACCTTAAATCATACATAAAAATTGGTTTGGTTGTTTGGGACTTATTAAACTTAAAAATAAGTATCGTTGACAGTATAATAAAATCGAAAAACTATATAAAAGTCATTTATAATAAATTGGCATCAGTCAGCAACCACGTTGGAAATTGAAGATAAATCAGAGTTGAGTTCAGGCTCCAATTCATGAATGTAGAGTCTCCAAATTTTCCTGTCGCGAGTAATCAGTAACGGAGGCAAAGCAATCGATGAAGGTCGTTCGGTAGTGATGGGGATGATCTGTTTCGTGTGCTGTATGCAGATGGAATGAAAATAATGTGAAGAAAGAGGAATATTCTGACGAACGAAAAACCTTTGTGTTGGCATCCTATGCAAAGTTGTAGCCTGATTTGACCCTACATAGCGGGCATTACAGCCAGCCCACTTATTACAAGTGGACTATCGAGGAGTGCAACTCTTTGGATTAAATCTTTTGACCTGAAAAAGTTACTTGCTTTGAAAATTATTATAGGAATATTAAAATATAGGTGGCAAATGGGAAGTGTCTCATTAATATAGGCCTGAGGGTTCTAATAAGGGTGTCGGTGAATCACCTGGTGTAAGACTTCAGGTAAATTTTTCTGTTTAGGTACATCAAAATTGGAGCTAGGTCGTCTAAAATGATTCTCAGAAGGTTTAATAATGATTTTATCAACAATGTATGAAGGAAGAAATTAAAATTAGCGAAGCTCCTAAAGATTGTAGTTCTGTAATGAGAAAAAGAAATCCAGTAGGAAATATACCTTAAGGCCCGGTTTATTCTGCCTGTAAAGCCGGACAAATTTAAACTTTATCTGGAAGAAAGCCTGAAGAAGGAGTGCCTAATTGGTTGGTGGACTCGGTTCTGCGGTAGAATCTTGTTGAAAAAGAACATTAGTCGAGAGACGCCAACACAAGATAAACGGAAGGAATCCATCCACTTCAGATTCCATGGAAAATTGGATATTTTTATGTACTTCTTGATGAAATAAACTTTGAAAAATAAAAAGTACGGCTGAGGGTTTACTACAAAAAATTAGGAAGCAGTCATCACATATCTTTTCGTAGGACAAAATGGCGGTTTGAAGCGGTGGGGGCATTTTGTCGAGCCAAGAAACTGTTTCATGATAGCCAGAGGAATGCCGTTAGGCGGCAGAAGGAGGACCCAGAAGGTAAACCATTAGCCACACCATCAAATCATGTTGATAAAAGATGTTAATAATAAAAGAAAAAATAGAATCTGAACGTATGGCTAAATTGAAAAAGAATTTTGTAAATTAGTCTCAATTTAAGCAGACCTCCTATACATTCTGGTTAAAAACAAAGTATCTGAGAAATGATTTCACGAGTGTATTCGGCAACAGGAACCGTAGTAAAAAGGGACTGAATATCAAAACTCACCATAAAGGCTTGAGGGAGTGAAAGAGATGAAATAAATCCACGAATTCAAAAGAACTATGAAGGGTTATGTTGTTTGTTAATGGGGGTTCATTTATTTTACGAATGCACAAGAAAGTTCGAAACTTGATACGTGGGGGTGTAAGATGACTGAAGATAGGGCGCGCAGGCGGCGACGTCAGGTATGTGAGTTTGGGAAGCCATTACAGTAAGCCAAATGGCTGCGCTACCCAATACGTGAAGTGATCAAATGTTAGATTGACTTAGATATTTGGGACCTGACAAAGTTATTGATCTTATCCTCCACTCTAAGTAAATGTTTAAAAATACAACCTGTAAGCAGTTTAAATTTTGAGACATTGTTCAAAATGTTGTTCATTTTATGAAGATAGGATGCTTTATTAAGAAGCACTACCCCTATTTCCTATTCGGAGACGACTAAGATGATTTGGATTTGTCCTTTTCCTAAGTTCAATCTAGCAATATTTAGATCCTTACAAGCTTCTAAAAACAGTTAGGTAGAGAACAATTATATCTTGAGGAGGTGTAACAGTGAGTAGAAAATTTTTTTTGAGAAACATACCCTACGATTCTCCAGTCCAATCCATTCGCATGAACACCATGAAAGGCCAGCGAGTTGGGAGAAAAACAATTTCTCGAATTTAAGGAAGCATTGGAAAAAGTCAAAGCTAAAAAAGGAAGTGAAATCTAGTCCATCAAGAGAGAGGATTTCTAGTTTCAGCCATCAGGTCAATGCTCTGAACTTGATTGATAAGTTGGCGTAATTACGAAACTGCTTGTTTATTTTGTTCAATGTACTAATAATGTCCGTAAGCCTTTTCCATCTTTAATAGTTTTGGGGGAGTGTCTTTGTAAAAGTGGACTACATCTCTCTCTTGTA
>JABUQX010031509.1:57500-78729 GCA_015478945.1 Trachelipus rathkii | reverse complement strand
GTGGGCTCATTCCACACACATTCCAGTAGATCCCTATCACGGTTCCAATAAATCATATTTATATACATAACAAACCTTTTCACTTACACTAGATTTTATAGAAAAACTCTTAAATAATCGTTTACCTTTATTCCTGAATTACCTTTCTTCATTATAATTTTTGATTTGTTATTTCTTTTTGAACTCACCATTCATAAAAAATCCATTTTGCTTGGATAGACAGTTTCTTTCAAACGGGGGGGCTATAATTACTAGCCGGTGGGCTTTCCGGGCCATTTTGACCAATATTATTCACTTTACCCCGAATCGGGTTTGAGACGTACCTCCCAGGTTGGAACTGGCTGGGCTGGTAGAGGAAAGGCTGTTCATTGAAATATGTCGGGGTAGTTCCTAAAGTAAAGGAGAGGTGAGATCTAATAAATGGGGAACCTTGAGTACTTAGTTGTGTGAACATACTATGTGAAGGGTGTCGTTTTCAAAGAGCGATTCAAAATACGAGCCTAAGTACTCTTATTTGGTGCAAAATTATATAATAAGTATAGAATAATATATATCTATATATATAATATAATATTATATATATATAATATATAATATATAGATATATATATATATTATATATAATATATATATCTATATAATATATATAATATATATAATATATATAAGTATATCCCTTTCTTTTTTACGCTTGGTTCAGTTTTGAATTTTTTTTTTTTAATATAGTGCTACTATACTGATACAACCAGTGAATTCAGGTAACGGACGGATTGTTCAAAAGTTCGAATGTATTTGTAATAATTTTTAAAACACAAATCACATTTTGTTAAATATGTTTTAAAAAAGAAAATATCACTAACTAAAATATTTTAACAGAAAAAACATTACATATTTGGAACAGCGTATAAAGCGTATTACAAAGGCTCGTAAAAAAACTAAATAAATTTTTTTCATAAATTAAAGATACTCAAAAATACGACACTTACAGAAAAACCAATACATATTTGGAATCAGTAATAAAGCTTATTACAAATATGTCAAAAAAAAAAAATTTAGGGGGCTCGAGCCGATGTGGACAGAGGGGGGGCGTTGTCCATACCCCGTAAAGGAGGGGAACATAGGTCCACCCTTTCGTTCCCACCGAAAGGCGAGAAGATCCATCCCGACCCTGCCATCTTTGCGGTTTACCCTTGGAATGTGTTCCTTTATATAAAAAAAAATATGAAAAGTACCGGACTGCACAAGTAAAACGTAACGATGGTTTGCATATGTTGAAAAAACCCAAAGAATTGAAAGATTCATTGTTTGTATCATATTGCAAGCACTATTTAAAAACAAAAAACCCAAAAAAAAATCAAAACGACCATTGTGTACAACAGAAAAGGTATAATATAGTATAGAATAGTATATATATAGAATATAATCATATAATTAATATATAATAAGTATAATTTAATATGACTAGATCCTAGTGTACAGTTGTGAGCTTGGATGAACCCGCAAACCTGCCGTTTTTTTCTGTGGTTAACCTTTATCGTAGGAGTCTATAGGCACAGGCTGATCATCAGTCATCGAGTGAAGCGCAGATTCTTCCTATAGCGACTTGAGAAAAACATTAGTAGAATTGGTGGCCGGTGTCACTCATTATTATTTTTAAGGTAATTACTCAAAAAAAATAACACAAATTTACGTTTTACTATTAAAAAATTAAAATGAAAATACGTTTCACAAATAACTTAAAAAGGCAAAATATCAAAAAGAGCCAGAAATAATCTCGAAAAGTAACACTTACAGGAAAAAAATAGATATTGAAGTAGTGAAATAGACATTTTTACCCCGGAATTAAAAAAAAAAAAAAAAAAAAAAAAATAAAAAAAAAAAAAAAAAAAAAAAACTCGAAAAGACGAACACTTCGAGAAAATAAATTTACATATGAATCACGTAATAAGCTTTATATACAAAGTCGTTAGTGATTACAACCACACTACGAATAACCCAAGGGTAAGACGAGCCGCATTTGGTAACCAAGTCGCGGTCTCGTCGGCCCATCTAGGGTGGACGACGAGGGTACTTCGTCCCCCCTCGTTCCCCCATTGTCGGCCGAGCCCCTAAGGATAATCTATTTCGCTGAACTCTCAATTTTTAAGGGCTCGAGCCGAGGGGGTACAGAGGGGACGAAACGACTTAACATATAATAAGCTTCGCTGATTCCAAATATAATTTGTTTTTCTGTAAGTGTCGTACTTTTCGATTTTTTTTTTTTTTTTTTACAATTCCGGTAATAAGCTTTGTACGCTGATTCCAAAAATATGTTATGGTTTTCCTGTAAGTGTCATACATCTCGAGATAATTCTCCTGGCTCCTTTTTTCTGGACATAATCCCTAAAAAAAAAAGTATTAAACTGGATGAAGTTAATAACGTAATAAAATCGACAAAATAGTGTGTATCGCGTCCTTTACCGTTGGCTCTCTCTCTCTCTCTCGTCTTTTCTCTGTTCTTTCTCGTCTCTCTTCTTTCTCATCTCGTGCTCTCTCTCTCTCTATATAATAATATATTATATATTAAAAATAGTATATATAATATAGTATATATTTTAATATATTGTTGTTATATATACAAAGTTTAGTATATAGTATAATAATATCTTTAGAACATTTAAAAAAGGAAAAAAAAGGAACATTAAATTTGACAAAGTAGTTGGACTTTCATCAAATAACAATAAATGACTTTCATTCTTTTTGTAACCTAATTTTAACTTTTACCCAATCATGGAAAAAATTTACACAAAAATTGTAATACATTTACCTAAAATTATGACTAAAAAACGCGGGACATTGCATTCACTGAAGCCAACATTATATATATAATATTATAATATAGTAGTAGATCTAAAGTAATAATCCTTACTATAATAAAATATAAGTTAAATATATTTATATTCCACTTTCAAAACCTATGCAAATGGTAAGCACGTAATTTAAACTTTTACAAGCTTTGCCAAAAACGGTCAGCTAACACCAAATTTCCTGCCAAATTTAATAAATAGGCTGGCCGCTAATCAAAATTATGTTAAATATCAAAATGTTCGTATTCCACTGCAGGAGCTACAAGAACCCGGGCGTGTTTTTTAACGGTCCCACCAGTAGGTCCTAATCCACAGACAGTTCACCCTAAAACTACTACAGATGTGCCTTTTCCTTTTTCATTGCAAGTTTCATTTTGGTCATGCATCTATGTTCTTTGAATGTTTGCATCACGTACTGCAGTTGCCTTCGCTTTGTAAGGCTGCGCGGCTAATAACAGATACAGAATCATATAGGCCCCCGTATTTGAACTCAACTTTGAAAACTCTTGTCTTTCCGTAAAGGTAGCCTCAGATAGTATTTCTCCACAGCATAAGAATCTTAAAAAAAATGGCTATTAGAAAGCTAATTGTAATCATCCACCAGCAGAATATAAGAAAACATCAATCATATTCTCACGTCAGTGACCAATAACCAATGAACACAAAGTACATGAAACTAGAATTAAATATTTACAGAGAGTGAAAAAAGGGTATATAACATATTGAAATTTATAGAAACAGTTAAAAAAAGACTAAATAGAATGAGAGTCCAACACTTTTAAAAATATTTGAGTATGAAGATAGTTGCTTCAAAAGTTCCAGTTGCTTTGATCGGCATAACCGTAGGCTGAACGTAGCCTAGCTACGAAAATAGGATAAATTATAAAAAATCAACTGTGCTTACACTAAAGTTTAGGCCCTGTCGCAGTTGCGCGCTGCCTGTTTCGCTGGGTGAGCTTATTATGTTTGTGGGTAGTTCTTACACAAAAGTATATATTGACAAAAATCATTTACATAAAAATGCCTACCAATTGAAATAATTTAAAAAATTAATGCGATAAATGACCATAAAAAAAACAGAGAGGCGCCGGCCGAAAACAAAATCTTCAAGTTGTTCACAGCTACCTTGACTACAGGGAAAAATTGATCTCCAAGTATTTGCGAACTTCAAGGTTCCTGTAAGTAAATTAAATCCAAAGACCGTAATATTCGAATTTTTTACGTTAAGAGGATTCTGAAGCGACACTTGCGAAAGGGAACGAGATAAAGCCCGTGTAATAAACACGGCTTAGGCCCGTATTTCATGAATCAACTTGAAAAACGTCTTGACTCCGGTAAAGTAGCCTCTAATAAGATTTGCTCCACCGCATAAGAATCTTAAAAAAAATAGCTATTATAAACCACCGTATCCTTATGCGAAGACTTATCGAATACAGGTTCCAAAGAAAAACGTAATCATCATTTCAGACGTCAGAACCAATCACCCAATGAACACAAAGTAAGAAACGAAACAAAATCAAGTATATTATATAGTAATTGATGTAGAATTTAGTATAAATATTAAATAAAAAAATAATGAAATCTAAAAACACGTTTAAAAATACTTAGTATGATGAATCGTGCTTCACCAATTCTATTAGTTCCAGTTGCTTATCGGCATAGCCCTAGCCTGAAACTAGCAATAGCTCGAATTACGATAAATTCGAAAAAATTATCATCTGCTGGCTGTGCACGAAAAGTAGGTACCCGGTCGCCAAGTTGCACGGTAACGCTATCTCTGTGTGAGCCTATTTATTGCGTTTTTTGGTATTTCTTAACAAAAATAAACTATTCACAAAATCATTTACATAATAAATGCCCACACAAATGAAAATAAATAAATATAATAACGCTAAGTACAATAAAAAAAACAAGATGGCTACCCTTCGGAAAACAAAATCTTAACAGATTTCAAGGTTGGTTCACACACTTGACTGAGGGAAAAATCGCCAAGTATCGACGTCAGGTCTAATAAAAAAAACTTTAAGGACCGTCATAAAATTCGAATAACGTAAGCGAGGATTCGAATGACACGTGACAAAGAAGAGAAAAGCCCGTTATAAATACGGCCCATTATTGCAAAAGTTACTTAACTCGAGATGGCCGCTTTGGATGGAACATCAATAGTTTTTGTATCTTCCCGTGTACAGGCTGTACTATCGCACCAAGTGAATGTAAATGAGTGTTGAAATCTTGATCCTGCGAAAAGAAAAATGATCAAGTTAAATACAATCAAACGACCAAATTAAGACGAAGAAAACCCGACAACAGAGATAAATATAAGAGAAATCCTTGGCAAAGAATTGAGCCATGTTCCCTAAAACCAAATTCGGCAATTACGTGGATTCAAGCGACAATCTCGATATTATTGTTGTGGGTTAACGAAGAAGCAAGCTTTATATTATCAGAGAGCCTAACATGATATGATTAGATAAGACTAAGCTAAATAATAATAAAATAATAATAATAATATAATAATAATGAAAATAATAATATAATAAAATCATCAAACTGAAAAATAACATCACCCTCCTGATAGGAGCTCGCCGCGTGAGGTGGACACTGAAAAAAATAATAACTTTAAAAAGAACAACCGCTTCAGACATTACACTCAACAAGCTCATTTTTGCACATAGTTTTCTGCTTTTAATGAAATTCATATTTCAAACTCTCAAACCGGAGGAATTCAATGAAAATGAGCGCTGACAACTTCTCAAAGAAATGCAGAATTGTTGAGATGACGCACACACTCGCCCACGCCTCGGCTCCGCGCACGCACACACCTAACCACTTAATCATGCAACAAAATTGCTTTGGGCAAGCTCTCTAAACGCTAGTTATCCAGGAGCTTTGATCACCATCTCGATCATAATACCATTACACACTTACATCGTAATGGGACCTGAGGAGAAGTGCGACAGTAGCAGCTTTGCAATAACTGTGGATATATTGCCTTTTTCGTCATAATCCGTAAGTTTCGCGAGATATTTGCAGGAACAGTTCTTGAGTGAGATTTGGTGGCACTAGATGGCTGTAAAACCAATTGCGCACATAAGTGGATAACGAAAGAACGAACAAATTTTTCAGTTACAGGAGTTCTTAATCCTTTCAGCATATGGTTTTTTTTTTTAATTTTACACAATCGCAACGAGAGTTCAAAGGACATCAAACATCAATGCTATAACTCTTCCAGTCCGACAACAAGGCCAAGGACAAACATCATTGCATTCCAGCATTATTTACAGATCAGGAGAGGGAGGATGCTTTCATAATGCTATTAATGTACTACTTGGCTCTACCCTATCAAAAATTAATCCCTTGCCCCTCTAGGGCCGCAACAGTAGTCTATCCTAGCAACCTGTATTACACGAGATCTAATGGTAATCGGTCAAATTGAATCTGAAAACACACTTGCCAAGAATAGCACCTGAAATCCCAGAATCCCATACTTCTATAAAGGCAAGTCCGGGCAATTGTACCAAATACGCATTTTTCCCTTCAAAGCCTTCTAAACCCCTATTACTCCTACTCTTTGGAAGTTCTGCATCTGAAAGAATACAAGTATCTGAAAAACTTCAGTGTATCGAGGAAATGCATTTTGCAAATTAATAATTGGACCTTGCTTGCATCAATTCAAAATTCTGAGTTTTTACATTTTTACATTATGATGTCTCCTCTATTAATTCAACAACGTTTGACTCTTTATAACAAATCATCCATATCAGAATATCTTACATCAATTAAATCCGATTCAGAGTAAATCAGAATCAGGATCACTTCAATCACCTTCCTTCTTATTTTCACACAATTCAGTTGTTCCTCCTTCTTATCCTCAGATAAATCTAATAATCGTGTCTCAAGGTCATCCTCGAAATTAGAGAAACTTTCAACTACAGTCCTACTTTCATTTTGACATGCTCAACCTCTCCACTGACTAGGTACGATCTGGATCCATAAATAAATAGGGTCCCTTGCAAGATCTATCCTCCCCATAGATGCCCTTCCTTCCTTCCACTGGATCCCTCTATCCCTCCCTCTGGCCACCCGAATAATACTCTAGAGACATTCCCTTCAACGGGATCCACCATCTAGAATCCGATCCATAGTCCATTCGTCGGCATTGGTGCTCAATATTTGCCTCTACATAATGCCCTGCCCAGAGTAGATTCATGAACACATGTCGCAGCTTCGCTGAAAGCAGTATGGAATCAAACCTATTATATTGAAGAGCCCTAGACCTTCTTCTCTCATTCGCAACTGGCTTGTTTTGGTGCCCATTCATACAAAGTTGAAGTATAGATACTAAGATGGTGCGGGCGATATATATCGTATATAGTAGTATGGATAATAAGTAAGTAGATATATATTATAGTAAATTTATAAGCCTAATAGTTATATTAGTATATTCAGAGTACATATGAGATATGAGATATAGACGTGTGCCCCAGTGGTAAAGAAAAAAAAATTTGCCAGCCATAATGATGTTAATTCACGATTAGAATATTCACAATTTAAAATCTTGTATTGGTCTGTTCCAAATCATAATTACAGTAAAAAAAAAAATTCTGGCACATGTTACTTCTGGTTCTTAAATTTGACGGAGTCTACCAGTAAGCCCAAACTTTTGAGCTGCTATAACGCCTGAAGCCGTTATATATTAATATATATTACGTATATTATTATAAATATACTAATAATATACGTATATATACGTATACGATATAGTATATATACTGAAAATAACGATAGTATATAGATATAAAAAGTGATTATACTAAGTGTTTACTAACTGTTCGACTTACGAGAGATACGGGAATCCTCCTTAAGACAGACTCCTGCTCTCCCAGAAAGGCTCTGCCCTGATCTGAATGTTCGATAAAAGTCTGGCGCAGAGCTTCTCTTGACCAAAATTTCAAGTTTCTGCAGTGGAAGATCAATCGTTGTCTTTCTTTCTATTTAATTTGAGCGGTCTTATTAACCTTCTTTTCTTCCTGAAGATTATGGCCGATGGAAATAACAAATGTGATAAAACTGAAACATGGGGGATATATCCACTTTTACTGATATTAGTTACTCACCACTTATCTTGAACTTAATAACTTTTATGGTTTTTAAAAATGTATTTTTTTCTAAAAACACCAAAAAAAAATCTTAAATGTTAAAAAAAAACTTTTTCCACTTAAATTGGATGGAAGAAATTGTAAAAAATAAAGTACAAAAAATCCAATATAGAAAACATATTTTTGCGAAGTAAAATTGAAAGCTTAGTATATAAATATATCATAATAATCTATAATATATAGAATATAATATATATATATATTATAATATAATATATATAATATATAATTATATATATATATATATTTATATGGATGGGAATAAAAACGAATAAATAAATATAAATAATATGTGATAATATATAAAAAATAAGATGATTAAAAGGTAGAATACTATATAGTATAATATATAATATATATTATATTATATATAAAATATTATATACTATATATATATATAATAATAGATATTATTAATATATTATATATATAATAAATATAATATATATAATATATAAATATATATAATATGAATATCCTCTAAAAATAATAAATTTCTTCTTCGCCCCACTCCTACAAATATATCCTAGAAAGAGTGTATAATATAATTATTGGAATCGTTTAATGCATTAATCTGAAGTTAAAATAATAAACAATCTAAAATTTAGATTCTGTCTAAGCTGCAGGCTGAATAACTTGGTCTCAGTAAATAAAATGTCAATTAACGTCGCATTTCAGTTATAAAGACAATTAAGCCTCATCTAACCTTGGAAACCTATTAATGAATCATGGGGGAGGACCAGCATCAATGAAATTCTCCACTGGGCATAATCAAGTATTAAAATAACAACTCCTCAACAAAAGTCACTCGGTAGATGGGCGGGACTGAATTGTACTCACATGGTTAACAGAAATTAAGTTTAGATCGTTACCTTAAGTACTTGGAAAGTAGAACGACTTGGGACCTGAATAAAACCAGAAAGCCCGGTCTCAAAAATCCATTCTCTAAATTAACCTAAACTATCTTTATATGCCTTTTCTAATTTCCTAAAAACCTTCCTGGTATCTTCATAGGATAATTTGAACCATGCTCCTCTTTCAAGAGCAAATCCCCTATCCTCATTTTTTCCTTTTAAACCCTCTTATACTATCAGTTTAATTGCACTCCTAATCTGAATAAGGAAATTGAATTGATAAATAACTGACAAATGTGTCATAATTCTTCCTACCAAGTCTAACCATCCCATTTAACCTAATGTCAAATCTATCTTCTTCCCTAATTCTAAATGCACTCTAAATAAAATAAAAACCGCTTTTACCTCTGATGAGTAGGAAAAATCTCGTGATTGATAACGATGTACACCTGATTTCATATAAGATAATAACAATCTTGGGATTCCCTTCTTCCAAGACCCCATGGCTCAAAATCAAAACTTCCTCAAGAAAAAAATTCTTCGCAAAAAAAAGCAAATTGTCATATGCCCTGTTCTTGTGGGAAGAGAAGAATAGAAGGATGAATTATACATCCGTCTCATTTGCTCCCACCGTCAAATTCTGATTGACCGAATAACGGACACAAGCCATAAAAATATCCAACCAAATTAAATCCAACTCCAGCCTTTAAACACTTAAACAACATTTTTCTTTTTCATATTCTTTGTATCTCAAAAACAAACAAAAATAAACAATCTTTAATAGAACAAAACAAAAATTTCTCTTATCCCCTTCCTAAGCTTTACTGGTCACACAACCGGCGAACTCTGCTTTATCTGTTCCAACGACATATCCTGCCCGAAAGCCATAAAATATCCTTGCATGCTCTGAGTATACCTCTGGAACATGCCATCCCAGTCAGGCTGAGACACAACACCAGCCGCTGTGGGGGCATTTCTCGGCAACGGCAACTCCTCTGATGTGCCCGGCAACTGCTCCCGCCTTTGATAAGGAACAGATCTCTCTTCCCTCCTCCGAACAGATCTGCTACGCCTGGGTCGTGTTGTTACTACTAGGGCTGCATCCATTATGCCCTGATCTATGTCCCCGAATGTTATTGGAGAATAATTACGCGTCCGACGTTCGGATTCCACTGTGGTTTCCTCACGTCGAATATCAGGGTTGGATGGTGGATTCACCGATGCACGCAACAGACTCCCCAAAGACTGAGCCCCCAATACTGCTGATGGTTCAGTTGTCTCATTACTCCCAACTCCACTCACTACAACCAATTCTTCCTCTACCTCTTCTACATCTTCCACTTCCTCTACTTCTACCGGAGCACTGACTACGTCTTCTACTTCTACTGGAGCACTAACTACTTCTTCTACTTCGACCAGAGCACTAACTACTTCTTCTACCTCTTCTACTTCTACCGGGGCACTGACCCTCTGTAACCCTCGGGTGTTTTCTCTAGATACCACCGCGGGTCTGTTGGGAGCCCGGTTATGCGGGCCATCCACGAACACTCCCGCCCCTCTCAATTTCTTCATATACTGTCTACAGAGGTCTCTGGATGGATGCAGCCCATCTCGCAGGAAGCCCTGTTCTCCTAAAGTATACACTTCAGAGCCCAGAAATCGCCGTATATTATCTTTCTGTGCATCCCCCATATCCGAAACGGCATATATTACTGGGTAAGAGGCCTTTTGATGCCACTGAATCTCATCTTTACGCAAGGTTCGTATTTGTAGGTGAAGTCTTCTGGCCTTTAAATGTAACACCCGATCAGCATATTCCGGCGCTTGATTATAATGTTCTTGCACTCCTTGAGGATATGTAGCCACTCTTAATTTATTATAGTAGACAAGATCCAAAAAGGGGGGGATGGCCAATGTCACTTTTAAGCTTGGATTCAGTTCCGCACACCTCTGAAAATTGTGAGAACCTTTGGGCAAAATCTGTAATTGAAAACTGGAGATTACCAGTGTTCACCATATGATACCCGGTTACCCCTGGTGGATTAGGTAACCGTACTCGGGGATAGGCCTCCGGAATAATTATGAACACCAACATATAGTTATATTGCTGGTCTAATATGGTTTGGATGAACCTGCTTAAATGTTCAAGCGTCTGCCCCGGGTAAGACTTGAACCTCACCACCGCTCCGGGCAACAAATCAGGGGTAAACGCCAGTCTCCACATCTGCCACAAGAGTGGCCGACCACCAGGATCTGAAAAAGAAAAACAAAAAAAAAATTTAAACATTAAATATTTATTTTCAAATTCATATTTTCTTATTATTTTATATTTTGTTTATTATTCAATTTATTTTTTTATTTTTTTATTAAATGTTATCTACATAGAAAATTTAATGTTATTTTAATAATATCATTTTCTTATAATGGTATAGTGTATATATTTATGATTTTTTCTTATATTACAGACATAAAAAGTATTTTACTCCGTTTAACAATTAATTGTACGTTTTCTCGACTACTTAACTTTCTTTTTCCCCGCTTCTCCTTTGTCATACTCATTTAGGTCAACATTTATCTTCCCGACGTTCATCACGAAGGGAACACAATCGCAACTCCTGAGAATTCCTCGCGACCAGCGAGACGTCGATTTCTTTTACGGGACTCTCACGGATTCTCTCACTCCAACCCTCAAAATAACTCACTTCCAGGAATTGGTTCTTGGCTTCTGCAATACGGCAAGCGAAGATCAACAGGCGTCGAAATAGCACGTTGCCATGTTTCAAACGTATCTTGAAGAGAATCCTAACCGTAGGGAGCTTGGTTGACTCCCAGCGCCATTACGTCTTTCCTCTATCAAATCTGAGGAGTCCCACAACAAATATTCATTAATCTCTTCCTCCTCTTCATTTTCTTTTACTCCCCAATTCTTCATAAATCTCCCCCACGTCCAGATAAAAATTGATTTTTCAAATATTTTGTTCCTCGACACGCGTCAGGTTTCGTATGCTTTGTGATCATTGTGGATCTTGTACCGGCCAAAATTATCTTTCCGTTCTGTACTAGTCCTGCAAATTTCTTCTAATAATCCTTTCAAATAGCACAGAATAAAAATACAGTTACAAAGAGAGCATCATCGCATCGCATCACATCTCCTTATCATCATCCACTACAATTTCCGGCAAGGGCAACGTCCACCTCCCCACCGGTCACAACCTCGTCTATTCTTTCCTCTTCATAGCATACCTCTGGAAAACAGGATCGTTCAACAAAAATCAAGAATCATTGTTCCATAACCCTACAACTGTTTATGACTGCTTCCCGTCCCCTGTGGATTTATTACAAAGTAACCCGATTGTTAAAATTATTACTAACTTTTTAACTTGACAGAAGTAGGAAGTCCTGCCCTTTATGACAGGAATCCTCTCTTCTCCAGAAGGCTTCAGCCACAGCTTTTCGAAACATGCCAGAAAGAGAGCGAGAGCCTTCTGGAGAAGAAGAGGATTTCCTTGGATCAAGTGAAGACTTCCTATCTCTCGTCAAGTTAAAAAGTGTAACAATATATATATATCATTAGAATATCTAGAACTCATATATATAATAATATATTAGAAAATATATATATATATATATATAGTATATATGTAAATATGTATTTCAGCCTTGTTTAAAAGCAGCCATCCACACGTACAACAAGAGAACGGTAACAGCCTAGCAGGACTAAACCAGAATGAAAGTTCTATAATGCTCAATAAAATTAGAAAATACGGTTTTTAATAAGGGTCTTGAAGTTCGCCTAATAAAGAAATGCTTTCTGTGTATACGAAAATCTAATTTCGACATATTGAGCTATACAAAAATATGTAAGAATTTGTTGCTAGGGTACGAAAGAAACGTAAGAAGAGCCGTGCCAGACATAAAATTGTCTAATATCGCGTACAGTTGAAATAATTTAAAGTAAAAAATGTTATAAATCGTTTGAAAATGGCCAGTACGTAAAGTAAACAAGAATACCTTATTTTTTATAATTTTTCTAACAATACGTAGGTTAGCGTAAACAAAATGAAAAAAGTAGAAAATGTATATTATATTAGTATAGATATATACATTTAAATAATTATATATATCATATATAAAAATTTTAATATAATATAATAATAATAAGTATATATATATATTAACCGTCCCCTCTGTCCCCCACTTCGATGAGCCCCGCCTAAATGGCAAATAATATATATATTATATATAATATATATATATATATAATAAAATATAATATATAGAATATATATATATACGATATTATAAATATATTATATAATTGATATATAACAGTATAATAAAATAAATATATCACTATAATAATATATATAATATATTATAATATATAATATATATATATAATAATATTAGTATATATATATATACATATATATATATATGAAGTATATATATAGTAGAAAAATAAGTTATGTTAATAGTAATAATAAGTTATAAATATAATATTATATAATATAGTATATAGTAAACAAATATAATCATATATTATAATAATTAATAAAAGATATCAATAATATCTTATAGATAAGTATATAGGGTAACCGTATATATATTATAATATCTGTTACAGGCCATAGAAATATGAATAAAATTATGATATAATAATAATATAGTACTATAATAGTATAGTATATATATATAAATATACTAATATAAAATTCATAGTATAATATAAGTAATATATATTAATATATTATTATAATATTATATATAATATATATATATTATATAGATATATAATATTAATAATATCCAGTATATAAAATAGTTTGAATATAGTAGAGTATAATAATTATATATTTAACTTATATAGTATTTGCTATAGTATTAATATATATATATAATATATATATACCTCATAAAACTATATATAATATAATATATTATATATTAATACTAATATATATATATATATAATGAATAGATATAACATACATTAATATATAATATATTATAAATATATATAAGTATATATATTATATATCATATATATAATATATATAATATATAATATATATATACCAGTATATGTATATATATGATAGATTATATATAATATATATTTACTAATATATATAGATATATAAGTATTATTAAAAATAAAATATATATCCAAATAATATATATAATATTATAACTATATAATTATAATATATATATATTATATTATATATATTAATATATATTATATCAATTATACAATATATAATATATCATAAAATATATATATGTATATTTATATATTATATATATACTTATGATAAATATAAATAATATAATATTAATATTATATAAATATTATATATATATATATATATCCAGATATAAGTATAATATTATATATAATAATATAATAAGTTATATAACTATATATTTATATAATATAATATATATTCCATCATATATAATATATATATATATAATATCTATTATCTATATAATAATATATAATATAGATATAATTATATATATATATAATAAATTAATATTCCAGTATAATTATATATATATAATATCTAATATTATATATAAGAAATAAATATATATATAATATAATATAGTAATAATAATAGATTAAAGATACTGTATAGTATATATATACATATTATAATATATATTAATAAGTATATAAATATATATAATATATATATAGTCCAGTATATATAATATATTAAATAATATATATATATAAATATATTAAATATATAAACTAGTATATAATATATAGATAAGTGCCATAACATCTATCATATTAATATAATATGATTAAATATAATAAATAATATATTAATATATATATAATATATATACTATATATAACCATAATAATATAATTAGTATAATAATATATTAATAATATATATAAAAAGATAATAATATATATATATATATACAGATCCAATATATATCATATAAATATATAAATATATATAAATATATAATATAAAATAGTATTATATATATATACTATATATATATATATATTAATATATAATATAAATATCAGTAAAAATTATATTATATTATATAAATATATAATAAATAGAATATATATAGTAGGAATATATATAAATTAGATATATATATATATATACATATCAGTATATATATATATTATTATAAATTAATATAAAATAGCATATATATATATAGATATCATATAAAATATATATAAAATATAAATATATATAGTATATACAGGGTCTATTGCTAAAGTTAATACATAGAACATTTCGAAATTGAAATCTTTGAAGAAATTTGAGCCAATCCAAAACCCACTTTTTTTTAAATTTAAAGTGAAAATTTGACATATTTTTTTCCTACTCATCCGATCACATCAAATTTTCAGGGCTTTATATCGGGCGAGATGCATCTTTGTTACTTAATACTTTTTTGTATACTCAATAGAATTTTTTTTAAAATTTACAATTTTTCTTTTTGAAACTCTTAAAACAACAAATCCAAATCTATTTCTTCAGTACAAACGAAATATTTAAAAGTAGAAAATTGTGGTTCATTGTATATCCCCCAAATTTCATTTGATCGCACGAGTAGAAAAAAAAGTATATCAATATTTCACTTTAGAAAATCCAAAAAAAATGGGTTGAAATTGGACAACCCTGATCCAAAACTCAAAAACGAAATGCTACGATAATATGTAGGTATGGACCAACTATGCATATTCAAGTTTGAATTCATTCGCAAAAAAAATTGTAGGACTAAATATGAAAAATGTCAACAACATGATTTGAAAAATTGAAATTCTAAAGAATGACTACAGTCACAGAAAACGCCAAAATACAAACGTTTTATAAGGCCAACAAAGCTTACAGTTTTGTTTTATATAGTCAAAATCGTCTGAAAATTCGAATTACGTCCATTTCAGAGGATGAAAAATGTGCTCAGCCCGAGCCCAAAGATGAAAGCTTCCCCTGAAATGTAGAATAAGAAGGTTGTGCTGATAAACATCAATTTAAGCGACTTTCTGCTGAGTATTTATTCTCTTTTCACTCACATATATCCGGCCGCCAGCATTGCTCACTAACTTCTCCACTGGAACACTAGTTGGAGACAAGGCCAAGTATTCCTGCAACGTTACTAACGTGGGTCAAGACATTTAGCTAACTTTCCACAACTGATGATCTAGTCGTTATAAAGGCAAGTTTTTTTTTGTAACACAATATTACAACAAGTTTAAATCGTCACTTTGTGTTGCCGTTGAAAAACCTCAATCCGAATAGTCTAGGAAAACCCATTAAAAACCCATTAAAAGGAAAATAAACCGAAATCAACAGAACCAACACCTCTACAAGTATCAATAACAGATACAGTGGAAGAAATTTCTACAGTTCAGTAGTAATGAAGAAAACACCGCAGTACCAAACGATGTAGTGCAACGATTGAAAAGAACTAATCACCAAAGAAAAACGAACTAATACTGATCACTTGGAACGTTAAGCTAAATCTTACCCACGCTTTAATAACTTGCAAGAAATACCTATGGCCTGTCCTCCACATAGTTCAATGAGAGAGATATTTAGCAATGCTGGGCTAAGATGATGAAAAGAGAAACAACTCTCAGCAAAAAAGGCTTAAAATTGAGTTACTCACACATCCTAATTACATTTCCAGGAAGCTCAATATTCGCTCGGCTGAGCCCCATTTTCCACTCCCCTCATGAATGGACTAAACACGGATTTTCAGCCGATTTGACTAATAGAAGAACCAAACTTTAGCTTGTTGCTTATAAAACGTTGTTTCTGGGTTTTCTGTGACTGTAGTCATCTTTCAAAAATTTCTAATTTTCAAAATCCAGTTTTTGACTGTTCATATCAACTTAAGATTTTGTTGCGAAAATGACTTCCAAACTTGAAATATGCATAGATGGCTAAATTCCACAATAATTATCTAGAACATTTTCGT
Source organism: Trachelipus rathkii (assembly GCA_015478945.1). Classification (NCBI taxonomy): domain Eukaryota; kingdom Metazoa; phylum Arthropoda; class Malacostraca; order Isopoda; family Trachelipodidae; genus Trachelipus; species Trachelipus rathkii. The sequence continues at coordinate 61,890 of JABUQX010031509.1, read as the reverse complement.
TTTGAGTTTTGTGCTCAGCGTGTCCAAATTTCCAAACCCATTTTTTTGGATTCAAAAGATGAAAAATGATACTACTTTTGATTGGTTCTAACCGTGCACAAAATGACAATTCGAGGGGCATACTGACAGCGAGAACAACAAGATATCCAGACTTGTTTTTACTATAAGGAATAATTTCCAGTGCATGAATATGGTCGGCAACTAGGGTTGATCTGTTCTTGGAACAAAAGTTTCAAAAGAAAAGAAAATATTGTAAAATTATAAAAAAAGAGAATTCTGATTAAGTTATTGAACAAAATAAATTACAATACTTTAAAAGAGACATATGCATATCCCGACAATTATACAAGCCCTAGAATTTTGATGTTTGACCGTGATGAGTAGGAAAGAAAAATATCAGGTTTTCACTGTCGAAAAAAAAAAAAATGGGTTTGGCAAACAGACATCGCTGAGCACAGGAATAAAATAAACAAAATAAAAATGTTTCTATTGTCATTAACATTTACGGAATAAGTGTGATACTATTTGTATCATTTAAATATATAGTATATACTATATATATATATAAATTTATAATTTAATATAATATAGATATATCCGGAATGATAATCGGAGATATAACTGATAAGTATATAGTTGAGGATGATCAGGTATATAAGTATATGTATCTTTCATATAATAGCTTAGGGATGATTAATAGAATTCGCAAATATTGAGGTTTAGCTTCTAATAAGCTATGACGGATTTAGACGATGAGGAGAGTAACTCGTCTATGTAAATATATGGCGCAGTGATTTGCACATGATTGAGTGATGCGGCCTTAAGATAACGTACGGTAGCGTACCGTATTCGGTATGTAGTAGTAGGCCTGCACCGACGGGATGATTATATCATTATAAGGATGATGGAGATAGTATAATATATATATTAATATAATAGTATATATTGGTATAGAAAATAATATAAGTATATATTAATATTATTATTAATAAGTATATTTATGAAACTATATATACGGAAGATAGAGTAGTAAAGTCGATGTAATAGAGATATCTAATAATTACGGCCTGCATATATATTAGTAATTAGTAATGTATAGATATACATATATAGATAGATATATAGCGTGTTATATTTACTGAAATATATAATATATATATACTTTATTATATATATATATATTAGTAGTAATAATATTATCATGCATGTATAGATATATATATATGATATATGAATATATAATAGTATATATATATGATATATTACTACTAACCCCTAATGGAAATATATAATATATATGTATTTGTATATTTATATTCGATTATTCTAAGACGTTATAATAAAAAAAATTAGAATTTATAATATTTATAGAGTATAATTATTTTTGCAACATATGACCCAGTTATGGGTTAAAGAGTATAGATAAACGGGTTTATTAAAAATAATATAGATGGAATATATACTATAATAATATTATATAATATATATATAGTATAGAATATATATATTATATAATATATAATATATATAGTATATATATTATATGATATAATTGCTGAAATATATATTTTTTAACTATTATATTATTTATATCTATTTAATATTTATTTTATATTTTATATTATTATATTATATGTATATAACTATATTGAATATATATCATATATATAGATATAGTTAGTATTACTAGTAATATATATATCAATATAATATATATAGTGTATATATCTATGATTATATATATATAAAAAACTTATAATATACATATAATGAATAATTATTTAATTATTTAAGTAGGGTAAGCTTAATAAACTAAATAAAATTATAAGGAAATTTATTAAATGGTAATAAATTGTAATTATTTGTAAATGTGAAATAGTTATCGAAAGATAATATAATATTCATAGTATAATATTATATTATTATTTATATTATATAAACTATATAAAATATATATTAGTGTATTATATATTCTATATAATATAATATATATATATATATATAGTATATATATATGAAATATAATATAATAATTAAATAATTATATACTATATATATAATTGATGACTAATATCTATATATAGTATATACTGTATAGGTATATATATAATATTTATATATAATATATAAATATATAAAAATAAAATATATAATATACTAATATATAATATATACTGTATATATATATAAGATATATATATAATATATATAAATATATATATATAATACTAATAAAATACTGATATATATAGAATATATATCTATATATATATATAAATATATATATGAATTATATCATAATAATATATAATATATATAGTAATAAAATATATATATATATATATACTGGTATAATATATATATATATTAGTTAATATATATTAATTATATATATATATATATATTAATATATATATATAGTAGTATATAGTATATACTGGTATATTTATATATATATAATATATATATAGTATAATAATATATATATAATACTCTATATTATATATATATATATATAATATATATACTTGAAAATATAATATACATTAAAATATAGATATAATAAATATATATATATATATATTATATTATATATTATATATATATATATATAATATATAATTACTTGAATATATATAATAATATATAAATAATAATATAATATATATAAGTAATATAAAATAATATTAAAGTATATATATATTAATATATATAAAATATAATATATATACTATAATATAATATAAGTATATAACGTATATATATAAATATATATATAATTATATATATATATAAGTATATGTATATAATAATATATATAAATATATATATAATATATATAAATATATATAATATAAATATTTGCCATTTAGGGTCGAGCCGATGGGGGTACAGAGGGACAATATCATATATAGGATATATATATAAATTTAATATATATATATATATATAAAGTTAAAGTATATACTAATATTATATATATAAATATGCCCAATCCTTAAGCTTTTGACACTTTTGCGCACAGTTGATACAAACTACTATCGTCCTAATAAATAAAAAAAAAGTGGTAATCGGCCGAATTGCAGTAAATGTATTAACTGATTTAATAACATTTTTTTACTTTAAGAAAAATTTATTTCAACTGGTAACCGAAATATTAGAAAAATTTTATGTCGGCCAACCGCTTCTGTATCTTCTTTCCCGGCAACAACTCCCTATATTTATGAAAAAAATATGGAAAGAAAATTCTTCTTCAAAAAAACGAACATCTTATAGTATTAATTCACTTCATTCTAAAGAATCTATTTCTAATATTTATTGCAGATTAATAGATATACATTTGTTTTAGTGTACTGTGCCGGTCTCTTGTAGTGATGGCTGCTAAACAGGCTGACAATTATATATATATTATATTTTATATTATAATTTAAAATATGATTATATATAAATATTAGTAATATATAGAAATATTAAAAATAAAAGGAAGTAATTTAAATGCTTTCACAGTAGAACCCGCCTCTTAACCTTTTAGGAAGCTATTTACGCCATAGAAGGCCTCGCTCTCTGTCGGTTCGACAAAGCTGTGGCGAGAGCCTTCTGGAGAAGAAGAGGATTCCTGTCATAAAGGGAGGACTTCCTATCTCTCGTCAAGTTAAAAGTTAGTAACATAATTTTACAATCGGGTTACTTATGTAATAAAATCCACAGGGGACGGAAAGCAGTAATAAACAGTTGAGGTTATGGAAAATGATTCTTGATTATTTGTTGAACGATCCTGTTTTTCAGAGGTATGCAATGTATGAAGAACAAGAGGAAAACGAGGTTGTGACCGGTGGGGAGGTGGACGTCCACGTGCCGGAAATGTACGTGGATGATCATAAGGAGATGAGATGACATGAAAGCGATGAGGACTCGTGTTGGGGTTTCACATAAGATGAGGGAAATATTGAAAACGGATTAAAGAGAAATTTGAAGGACTAGTAAAAGAACAGGAAAAGATAATTTTGGGTACAAGAGTGTGTGAGGACAAATCATTGGAAAAATCACTTTATCTGGACGTGGGGGAGATTTATGAAGAATTGGAGAGTACAAAGGAAAAGAAAGAGGAGGAAGAGCTTAATGAATATTTGTTGTGGGACTCCTCAGACTTGATAGAGGAAGCGTACTGGCGCTGGGAGTCAACACAAGCTCCCCCTACGGGTTTAAGGGATTCTCTTCCCACAGATAAAACGTTTGAAAACCGTGTGCAAGTCTATTCGACGCCTGTGATCGGCTTGCCGATTGCAGAAGCCAAAGAACAAATTCCTGGAAGTGAGTTATCTTTTGAGGGGTTTGAAGTTGAAGAGAATCCGGTGAGAGATCCCGTAAAAGAAAATCGACCGTATACGCG